>CM069151.1:9855729-10040729 GCA_035221665.1 Okamejei kenojei
TTTTCTACTTTGAACTTAGAATGGTGTTCAAGCCTGACAATTTAGCCAGGAAATATACAAAATGCTGAGTAACTCATTGGATCAGCACATCCCCGAAACAGGATAGTGAGTTTTTCGGTCACGAACACTACATCAGACCCAAAAGGTTCAAATGCAAAATTGTCGCCTTTACATTACTTTTCTCCAGAGATACTGCCTGACCTGCTAAGTTACCTCCTCATTTCATAGTCTTTCTTTGTAGAAACTAGCATCTGTAGTTGAAGAAGGGTCTTCACCAGTCTGAAAAGGATCTTGACCCGAAACGCTCCACCCAGCTCCTTCCTCCAAGAGCGCCTGGCCCGCTTAGTTCCTCAACACTCTTGTGTCTATCTGTATTTTCTTGTTATTTTCAATTTAGCCCATGGTTTTGCTGCAGGAAACAATAAAGAATACACACCACAATCAAATCAATGCACTGTGTAGGAAGGACTGCAGATGCTGGTTAGAACCGAAGATAGACACAAAATGCTGGAGTAACTCAGCTGACGGCAACAACCTCTGGAGAGATGGAATGGGTGAAAGTTTTCGGGTCGAGACCCTTCTTCAGACTGAGAGTCAAGACGGGGAGGGACCTATACTGATGATATAAGGAAGTGTCAGTGTTAGAACGAGATATCAAAGGGATGGAGATCAAGGAAAATGTAGAATAGATCATGTTAGCTAAGAAGGTAACACTAAGCAAACAGAGATAAACAAAATCTACGGATCGAAGGAAATAGCCAATGGTTTTCGACCTGAAACTGCCTATTCCCTTCGCTCCCTAGATGCTGCGCCGCACCCCTCTGAGTTTCTCCAGCACTTTTGGTCTACTTCGATTTTCCAGCATCTGCAGTTCCTTCTGAACAAACAAGATAAAACTAATCAGGGACAGTCAGACAGTAACGGAGAAATAGGAAGGGGATAGAATGGACAGAGAGGGAAAGCAAGGTACTTGAAGTTAGGAATGTTCATACCTCTTGGGGTGTAACTGCCCAGCGAAATATGAGGGTGTTGGTCCTACCAATTTTGTGCTGGGCCACACCCTGCCAATGAGGAGCCGCTGGACAGAAAGGTCAGTGTGTGAATGGAGGGGGGGTTGAAGTTGTTTAGCACTTTAGATCAGGTGGGTTTAGGTGGGCGAGTGTCGTGTACAGCATAAACGATCGCCGAGTCTGTGATTGGATCCCCTTCCCGATATAAAAGAGTCCACACCATGCAACAGCTGAACACACCTGGACAAGTTCAAGAACCATCAATTGCCCTGTTCTTTAAATCAAAGGATTATACCATTATATATCAAATTTACTTCGAAGACACGTGAGTGCCTACTGTAAGAAGAGCCCGCCTCACGCTGGTAACGGCATTACGACGCCGCAACGGCAAAGGTGAGCAGCAGTCAGGAGCAGCTCCTCGCAGCGGTTCGAACGCCCGCAGGAAAGAACATAAAGTTGGATTTCTTAGCGGGCGTTGGTAGGTCCAGCAGTATAGGAAATATATAAAATCATGCTCAAGTCCATTTAGTGCTGGTTAAGCACAGATGATGAAGTAAAACTTAAATTCGCAGGGTGTTAAATGCTTCCTTGGGTGAAAAATAAATATACGGAAATCTAGTGCGGAAGGCCGGATCCGATAACCGTTGCCGCAGATATAACCCGTAGCGAAGTAGTTTACAAAATGATAACCACTGAGAGAAATGCTCCGCGAATATGAAAAATGAAAATAAAATAAAATAAAAAATCTGAGAGGCCCTGGATTCTGAGACCTCTGACATTGAAAAGTCCTCCAGATAAGTAAACTATGTGGAACTGATAACGGCTCATCTGGTAGAAAGTTCTCCAAAAAATATGAGACTAGGGTCAAAGTACCCCACTGAAGGTTCCAAAAATTAGCCCTGATGGGTTTTTAAATTATTCAGAATATGCCATGGGCTAATTGGAAGTTGAACTCCGGCCCCAGGAATTGGCCGGAATGAAGTCTCTATGGGATGAAATCCCAATTGATTATAGGGCTGGCAGACGGCAGACCCTTTTGATGGTGATATTGCATTTTGAAAGCACACCGACAAAATAAAAATAAAAATAAAAATGACAAAATAGGAAAAAGGCAAAGATCCTGATATAGCAAAAGGTTTGCTACATATGAAGGAAGTGGTGAGGCATGGAAGAAAATCCTAGCTTCCAACAATATAGATGGGATCTCACCAACTTCAATGATTTTGTGATAGATTGAAATATTAAAATTGCACAGCAACAGGAAATTGTGCCTCATAGGATAGAGCCTACGTATAACCGTTAATAGGGCATACATACCTCCAAATATGAAGCGTCAGAATGTGAGGTTGTAAAATCCTCACAAATTATACTGCTGCATTAGCTTTTGGCAGATGAAAGGAAAACATAAAATAGAAGACGCTATTGTGCAATTCTTTCAATGAAATTATATATAATATAATGGCTATGTGTGGCCCATTTTTCACCCCAAGGTTGCATACCTGTGTCGAGCAAGTGTGTTTAAGCTCTGGTTATCTGTTGGAATAATCTCTAACTTATTGAAATTGGAGAAAAAGCAAAATATTTTAGCTGCAATGAAACCTTCGTACTTTTGACAAAAGGTATTTTCCGCCCAGAAGGGGATTTTGATATATGGAAAATGGAGCAGAAATATGTCAAGGAATGTTTTATTGTATTGCGACAACCAAATACTTACCCCTAATTCAGGGGATAAGGAGACCACCACGCTCATATGCAGAGGAATTAAAGCTTGTTCCCTGCTTAACAGAAACCTGCGGAATTAATCTCCAGTTAGAGGGAGATTAAAAAAGTTTATTAAGACTGGCTTACTATTATTTTTGATCAGTATATTACGAGCAGTTTCAATTACTACTATTACTTTTAAAAAAAAGAGGTTAATCCTCCTGTAACAAGAATAAACCTGCTTATGTTCGTGATTTCTGCAATTGAAAAAGCAGAGATTTATGATACACGATTGCCTAATTATCTGGAAAAGAGGTCATGGAAAAGATTTGAAACACAAGCATAAATTTGTCCTTTAAATGTTAGAAGGCATTACAGATGAATGGGTCTGCAGAAGTATCTGGACCTACAGGTCTAAATAAGTTTTGTAGAATAGACAAACATGTTCAAAATAAGTCATTGAATACTGCAAAATATTTAATTCAAGCAGTTGTTATCATGGCTAAGATTGATGAAAAAACGCCTATTTATTCTGTACTATGCATCATGTTTCGTTATACTCTTAAATTTTAATTGGTTGTGACAATTATGGCAGTGTAAGCTTGCAAATGACTGAGTTTTCAGCTTTTTACTCTTTAAACGAAACTGTTTAAACCAGTTTAGCCCCAATTAGAGCACAAAATGCACATCATTATGGCTTATCTCAATGACATTCTGGTCATTAGTGAGTATGCAGGATCAGCTGAGGACTCAGTTTCAGTTACTAAAGCTTTTTTGGTAAAGCTATGGTTTCTAATTCATCTAATAAGCCCCAGCTGCAGCCAGCACAAAACAATTTACTTTTGGGTTTGTAATACTCAGTGACTATGTTAATACCTTACCAACAAGTTAAAGTCGATGATTATTTTGGTAACTTGTCCATTATCTCATTCAAAACCTTATCCTTCCATCCGAGAAATGGTGACAACCATTGGTGAACAGCTAGCAGCGATTTTCCTGCAGTAGAATTTGGTCATTATACATTTATTGATATCTTCGAAGGTACAAGTACAAGCTCTCAAAGAGTAGGCCAGGCCGATTTGACAGCCTATGTAATTAACAAAAGAAGCTGTATTGGAATTTACAATGGTGGTTCAAAAAGGAAATGTCCCACAAGCAGCTAATAAAATATTCATGATAAACAGCCTGAAATGGTTTTACAATACAGATGCTAGTGCTCGCCGGATGGGGGGCCACAGATTTATCCTCCAGTTGTGGATTAAGATGGAAAATCTGAAGAACAAGTGTTTCTCCAAGAAGTATGGTATAACTTATTGGAGTTATTGGGCCTTTTAATGGCTTAACAGCATATTGTTGGCTACAGCAAGGATCCGCATGTGTTTAATACAATTACACAATAAAACAGCTGTGGTTTACATGAATCACTGGGAGAGTTTGGATCAGTATCATGGTGATTGTCTGGTCAATTGAGATATGGCCCAATGGTGTATTGGTCGGCAGATATGGATTGCAGTAAGCTAATACTCCAGTAAAGACAATGTGGTAGCAGATGAAAGGTCCAGGATTTAAAGAAATAACGAAAATGGATGTTTAAGCCACCAATATTTAAGAATATTGTTCGACCGATTTTGGTTGCCAGAAATTGATTTGTTTGCATCCAGGCTTAATCATCACTTGCCTCATTATGTGTCTTGGGAACACGATCCGGACGCAGTTTGCAGTAGATGCATTTTTATTACACTGGGAAAAAATGTTCTTTTATGCTTTTTCCACCATTTACTCTGATCCAGAGAAGCTTGAAGAAAATAGAGCACGATTCAGCTTCCGGATTGTTAGGTAGTGCCAAATTGGCCAACTCAACCTTGGTTCCCAGTTATGCTGAATATGATTAAAGAACCGTATATGCAGATTCTTAACTGTAGTGATATCTTGACTAATCCAGTAACAAATGAAGATTACCCATTATATGCATATATGAAATTGTTAATCTGCAGGTTTTGACCAGACCACTACAGGAACTGGGATTGTCGGACCAAACTTGACAGTTATTGGCACATCATGGCGAGATAGCACACAGAAACAATATATGACACATATTAAGAAATAGAAGAATTTTGCACACAGTCAAAATATTCTCTGATGATTATGTGAATGTTACTCATGTTTTGGAATTCCTTGCCAATTTGCGCTTTGGCCAACATTTAAGTTACAGTGCCATTAACACTGCACGCAGTGTCTTGTCGTCCTATTTAGGACTTATGACTGGTGAGAAATCAATTGGGTCGCATCCATTAATATCACGATTCATGAAAGGAATTTTTCACATGAATCCGCCAAACCTAGATATACAGAGATTTGGGATGTGAGCATAGTACTTGCTCTACTTAGAGAATGGACGCCAATTGAAGGGTTGTCATTGGATAGGTTAACATTGAAATTGGTCATGTTAATGTCACTGGTCTCAGCCCAAAGAGTGCAAACTTTACAAATGTTGCGTTTAGACTGTATTGCATTGTGACTACAGATAACGTTGTATTCTATGTTTACGATCTGATCAAACAAAGTAGACCAGGGAGATCTGGAACAAAGGTAACTTTTCAAGCTTTTCATATTGAGCTTGCTTTGTGTGTGGTTAGACATTTGAACCAATGTATTAAAGTAACGGACACTTTTCGAGGAAACGAAAAGACATTGCTGCTTACGCACAAAAAGCCACACACAAAAGCTTCAGTTCAAACTATCTCAAAATGGTTGAAACAGGTGTTGGTTTTAGCGGGAGTAGACACTTGATGTCTTTCAAATCTCACTCCACCAGGGCGGCAGCTACGTCCGCGGCGAAGGGCGGGACGTACCTCTCGAGCATATTTTTAAAAAAATCGCAGGGTGGAGTAAAGAAGAAACTTTTTCAAAGTTCTACAACAAACCTGTTCACACTATGACAAGCTTTGGACACGCGGTGTTGGGAGCACTATAATCACCTGCTTTGTTTGCTATTAATTGCTATAATCAGTTGTGTAGTCACTGATATCTTTTGTCACTTGTAATCATTTTTTCCCTCAAAATATAGGAGGGTATTATATGGTCTTTCAGCCATTAAAAAACTTAAATTGTGAAAAGATCTAACATTTGTGTGCTTTCTCATGTATGTGTTTACTTAGCCGGACTGTCGTACGGATTAATTCTACGACATAAAAAAACACAGAAAGCTTTAAAACTCTTCACGTAGTCACTCACGTGACTCCGAAGTAAAATAGTAAGATTAAACGAGAACTCACCTGTTCGAAGTTTGATCGTTATTTTACGAGGAGTTACGATGAGGGATTACGTGCCCTCCACTCCCACCCTCGTAAAATAAATGATCAAATGGTGGTTCTAAGTCTTTTTATGAGCCTTACTATGTTACTCCGGCTTTGGTGTTCTGTGTTTTTCATGCCGTTGCTTTGAAGTATGCCGTTTACCAGCGTGAGGCGGGCTCTTCTTCACGTAATCCCTCATCGTAACTCCTCGTAAAATAACGATCAACTTCGAACAGGTGAGTTCTCGTTTAATCTTACTATTATACCAGTTTAACTAGTGCTATTTCCACGTGTCTCTTTTTCCTCAATGCCACGTACAATAACTGAAAGAGACCAAGGGATAAGAGGTTACTGCAAGCAAGCAGTGCCAACGTTAATGATCATAAGACCAAAAATATCATAAGCCATTTGGCCCAGCGAGTCAGCTCTGCCATTTGATCATGGCTGATCTATTTTTCCCTCTCAACCCCATTCTCCTGCGTTCTCCCGCATAACCATTGACACCATTGCTAATGAAGAACCTCAGCTTTAAAAATACCCAATGACTTGGTCCCCACAGCCATCTGTGGCAATTAATTCCACAGATTTACCACTCTCTGGCTAAATAAAATTGGCCTCATTTCCATTCTAAAATACATCCTTTTTTCTGAGGCTGTGTGCACCACATTCTCCCAATAGTGGAAACTTGCTCTCCATATCCACTCTATACAGGTATTTTACTATTCCGTAGGGTTAAATGAGATCCCCGCTCATTATTCTAAGCTCCAGCAAGCATAGGCTCAGTCATCAAATACTTCTCGTACATTAAGCCCATCATCCCCAGGAACGTTCTCATAAACCTCCTCAGGACCCTCTCCAACGCCAGTACATCCTTCCTCAGATAAGGAGCTCAAGACTGCTCACAATATTCCATATGTGGTCTGCCCGGTGTCTTATAATGCTCCAGCATTATAAGCCAAGATTATGTCAATCGTAATCATACTGAAGTTGGAAAAAAAACCAATACCTTGTCCTGTTTCCATTTGATCTGTACAGGTTAAGCTCACCATCACAAAGATAAAAACTAATGAGGTTGGTACATTGTCAAATTTAAATCAACTGTGGAATGACACAAATTATTGGTGAAACTCAGCAAGTCAGGCAGCATCTCTGGAGAAAATGGATAGGCAGCGTTCCAGGTTGGGATCCTTCTTCAGACTGCTGGATAGATGACGTTTCAGGTCAGGACCATGGACGCCAACCCTTCCCCTTCCCCCTCACTCATTGCTCCCTCTCTGTGATTCCTGCTCCTTGTTTCTGCAGAATCAACTGTAATACACACAATGGCGCAGCGGTAGAGTTACTGCCTTTCGGCCCCGGAGACCCAGGTTCGATCCTGACTACGGGTGCTGTCTGTACGGAGTTCTCCCTGTGACTGGGTGGGTTTTCTCCGGGTGCTCCGGTTTCCTCCCACACTCCAAGGATGCACAGGTTAGTAGTTTAATTAGCTTGGTATAAATGTAAATGATCCCTAGAGTGTGTAGGACAGTGCTAGTGTACGGGGATAACTGGTGGGTGCGGACTCGGTGGGCCGAAGGACCTATTTCCGCTCTGTATCTCTAAACTAAACTTCCTTTAAGTAACCGTATTTTTCTTGACTTCCTTTCTAACCATTAAAACCGGGACTGTGCTTATCAATATATTAGAAATAAAAATACATGTGCCTCTCCCACATGCAAGTGGGAATATTATATCTCACAAAATTGCATTATCATATCACCCACCCACCCCCCTCTCAATCGTGGAGATTCTCCCCTCTAATGCATTTCAGGAGCAGCTCCATGCCCATTGAAGCTTTAACTGTTTCCAAGGGTGACACGGGCTACCAGGTACTAGAAAACAAACACCTAATCGAGACACTCAGCTGCTCAAAAACTCTCCTTCAACTTCCGTTCAGTATGGACAGAATATGTACTATCACTGAATGAATCCGTTATCTTAATGACACTGTTTGTTCAGCAGGGCAGAGGGAACGCATAAACTGGAGCACTCCTGTGAAATGCAGTGAACATTAAAAGGGGAGAAAAAAAAACAGGCACCATGTTTCTTCGATACGTCAGGAGTGGGAAGGTTCTGTGAATATTGATTCTTGATTGGGGCGGCAGGTGGTTCAGCTGCAAGAGTCCCTGCCTCACAGCACCAGAGACCCGGGTTCGATCCCCACTTCGGGTGCTGCATTAGTCAGTGTTTTCAGATTTGCTGAAGTGTTGATCATCCATTCGCACTAGTTCAATGGAGTTTGCACGTTCTCCCTGTGACCACGTGGGTTTCCTCTAGTTTCCTCCCACATCCCAAAGACATGCCGTTTTGTAGGTTAAATGCCCGCTGTAAATTGCCCCTTGTGAGTAGGGAGTGAATGAGAAAGTGGGATAACATTGAACTGGTGCGAATGGATGATCGATGGTCAGCGTGGACTCAGTGAGCCAAAGGGCCTGAGTGTATCTATCATTTATAATCTTGCTCTGAACTATTTTTTCCCCATTAATGAAAAGTTTTAAGTATCTTTTCCATACTTTACAGTGTTTGAATATTTAGGTTCTTCTAGAACCAATCAACACTGACTTAAGTTTAGGTACCAATGGTAATTTTTTTTAAAGCTAATTTTAAAGCAAAGTTATTGCCAGGTTGCCAGGATGGGATTAATCACTAACAGTTATGCAATTTTTTTGAGACAGACCATCCAATTAACACATAATCAATGCACAAAATTCTGGAAGTTAACTCTTTTCGTGGTAGATGATGTTTTAATGCAACAATTGTAGGTTAATTGGTTTCAAAGTTGTAAATTTGTCCCCAGTGTGTGTAGGTTAGTGTTAGGGGTGATCGCTGGTCAGTGCGGACTCAGTGGGCCAAAGTCCCTGTTTCTGTGCTGTATCTCCAAAGTCTAAAATCTAGTTTAGAGATACAGCACGGAAACAGGCCCTCCAGCCACCGAGTTCACGCCGACAAGCGATCCCCGCACATTAGAACTATAACCTTTAAAAAACATTTGAACAGGTACATGGATAGGAAAGGTTTAAAGGGATATGGACCATACATGGGCAGGTGGAACTAGATGAGGCACTTTATAGTTAGCATGGGGAAGCTGGGCCAAAGGGCCTCTTTTCGTGCTGTATGACTCTATCCAGGTCAATTCTTGTTTAAGTTCCTGGTGACCAAATATTTTATTTGAAAACCTGCAGGAATGAGAATTAGGTTAGAAAACAATCATGAAGGCACAGTGGTAGGGCTTCTACCTTGCAGCGCCAGAGACCCGGGTTCGATCCTGACCTCGGGTGCTGTTTCTGCGGAGTTTGTACGTTCTCCTGTGACTGCATGATTTTTCTCCGGGTGCTCCCACTTTCTGAGGACGAGCAGGTTTGTAGGTTAATTGGCATCTGTAAATTGACCCTAGTGTGTAGGATGCAAAACTGGGGTAACACAGATTCAGTGTTCAGGAGACCAAAGGTCGATGTGGACTCAGAGCCATAGGGCCTGTTTCCACGCTGCATCTCTAAAAAACACATGCAGCTCACAGGATTTTTGCGTTACCAGCAATCTTATAACAGGTTTCAAGTGCCTTATTTCAAGTACCTTCTCTATTTTGCCTTCATTCCTTACAAAGACTGAAAATCGTCTAATTTCAGTGCTCTGGTACTCTAGTGCAAAAATAAATTAAGTAGTCAATCCAAACGCTCCAAATTATTGTAAATTTAAAATCTCTAACACTTACTTCAACTATAATGTAACATAATCAAATAATAGGCTGAGTACATTACATTTACCTTCAGATAACCATATCCTTGGGAGGATTGTGCTATGCAAAATCTATTAACAAAAGACTTAATTTTCTTCCAAAAATATCAACACTTCAGCAAATCTGAAAACACTGACTAATGGTACCTAAATTGGTTCAATATACGTTTTGTATTGTAAAAGGTAAAAGGGCAGCACGTGGTGACTCTGATGTAGAGGATAAATTAAGCAACTCCTATGAGCAGAGCAGACACAGAGAGAGGCTAGAGGTGCACGGTGGCGCAGCGGTAGAGTTATTGCCATACAGCTATACAGAGACCCGGGTTCGATCCTGACTACGGGTGCTGTCTGTATGGAGTTTACGCATTCTCCCTGTGACCATGTAGGTTTTCCGTGGGTGCTCCGGTTTCCTCCCACATCCCAAAGATGTACAGGTTTGTAGATTAATTTGGCTTCAGTAAAAATTGTAAATTGTCCGAGTGTGTAGGGTCATGCTAATGTGCGGGGATCGCTGGTCGACACAAACTCGGTGGGCCGAAGGGCCTGTTTCTGTGATGTATTTTCAAACTAAACTAAACACAAGACGGGAGGGTTTGCAGTCTCAGCCAAGTTTAGCTGAATGTAAGGAAACGTGCAGATAAGTCAGGTGAGCATACAGAGTGGATCAGCACTTTCAACTGTGATATTATTGCAATCATTGAAACTTGGTTGAAGGAAGGGCAAGACTGGCAGCTTAATGTTTCAGAATACAGAAGTTTCCAACATAACATAGGGGGAAATTGCGCTACTGATTAGGGCAAACATCAGAGTGGTTTTTCGAGTGAGTATCTTGGAATGAGCATCATCCATTAATACTGAATCAGCCAGCATTAGTCTGAAGAAGGGTCTCGACCTGAAACATCACCCATTCCTTCTCACCAGAGAAGCTGCCTGTCCCGCTGAATTATTCCAGCTGTGGTTATACTATGTGTCTCCCTATGTTCAGTGGGAATTAGAGGAACAGATATGCAAACAGATTAAAGGAAGGTGCAAGAGCCTTCTATTAGTGGGGTTGCTAACTTTACCAGTATTAACTCACATTGCCTTGGTGAAAAGGGCTAACATGGCAGAGAAAGGCCTGGTTAGAGTGGATGTGGATAGGTTGTTTCCTCTAGTGGGAGAGACTAGGACCAGAGGCCATAGAATAAATTTATATACCTTTAGACAGGAGATGAGACAGAATTTCTTTAGTCAGAGGGTGGTAAATCTGTAAAATCATTGCCACAGACGGCTGTGGACACCAAGTTAATGGATATTTTTAAAGTGGAGATTGATAGATTCTTGATTAGTACGGGTGTCAGAGGTTAGGGGAGAAGGCAGGAGAATGGGGTTCAGAGGGAAAGATAGATCAGCCATGATTGAATGGTGGAGTAGATGATGGGCTGAATGGCCTAATTCTGCTCCGATAATGAACCTATGAGAATTTGCTGAGTTTGTTGAAGATTGTTATTTTGGGACAATATCCGACTAGAAATGGGGCGGTATTCTTACGTTGGCAAATAAAACAGCGTAGGTGATGGAAGTGTCTGGAACTAATGAGCATAAGTCAAGGTAGTTGCAGAAAGGGAAAACATTGATCCTCAAGTTGAGGTTTTATGCTGGAAGACTGATTTCAGCAGCTCTGGGGAGGACCTGTTGAAAGTAAACTGGAGGCAGATGATCCAGGGCAAAACCAAGTCTTGGATGCAGGTATCAGAGGCTACAGATGTAGGTTCATAGGTTTGCAAACGAGTTTGGTGGTGCTGTGAACCATGATGGTGTATAAGGTTGCAGCAGGATAGACATGAGATGGAAAGCCGAGCAAAACATTGACAGGTGGAATTTAATCCCAACAAGTATGACATTGAAGATAGACACAAACATGCTGGAGTAGCTCAGTGGGTCAGCCAGCTACTCCGGAGAGAAGGAATGGCTGACATTTCTGGTCGAAACCCATCATCAGACTGACGTTTTGTATTTTTGGGAAGTCAAATTGGGATAGGACATCCAGTAAGTAAAAAACAGCTGGAGGAATTCTGTGCGGGCATGGAAAAGATAATTCCACCTCCCCCCCACCCCCCACCCCTCCCCCCCTCCACCCCCCCCCCCCCCCCCCCCACAGATGCCGCCTGACCCGCTGACTCCATCCAGCCATTGGTTTTTGCTCAAGATAGTGAGATCAATATGCCATTATGCCCAGGGAGAACAAATATAAAGGCCACCCTTTTCCAATAAAGAACACATATGTTTCTACACAACCAGAATAAACATTTATAGGATATTAGAATGTTAACATATGTCAAAGATTAAGTAATATATTTACATTATGTAAACACATTCAGCATTGTAAAGCACAGAGCCAAATCTCATTTGCAAATGCTGGCAGTTCCGTGGCAAACTGGCAGTATGAATGAATTTAAAAGCAAGCATTTTCAGAATGTTGGCGCATGTGGTCCAAATGAAAGCCCCAAGCTCATTGACAGGTTGTGTGGAGTGAAATCGGTTGTAGGTACTGGGTGGAACCCGATCGCAAAACACAAACTTGCCAAGATCCCCCAGCTGTTACTTTGGGGGAATCTATCTAAAAGTCCCGCACTGGGTTAAACCTGCTGCAGAAACCATTTACTTAACTGGAAATTTTGACCCCCACCCCCACTATTTAGTGTAAATCACTATCTACAACCCCGGTTGGACAGTTTGGTCCCAGCCAGGTTCAAGTGGAGTCCGTCCCTTCAGAACAGCTCCCTCCTTTCCCAGTACTGGTGCCAATGTCCCACGAATTTGAATCCACTTCTAGCACACCAATCTTTGAGTCACGATCCAGAAGATTCTTACCTTTTTGGTTCTGCTTTTCAATTTAGTGCAGAGCTGTTCAAATTCCCTTAGCAGAACCTATTACCTTGTTCTACCTGCATCATTGGTACCCACATGGACCATGACAACTGGATCTTTCCCCTCCCTCTCCAAGTTCTTCTGCAGGTCAGACGAACCCAGGCACCAGTTAGGCAACCCAGCCTTCAGGACTCTCACTCCTTGTGACAGAGAATAGTCTCTATTCCCCTAACTATATACTATCGGTAATGACACCAAAGTTTTTCTTCCCTCTCTTTCTGTTTTAGTTTAGTTGCGAGATGCAGCATGGAAACAGTACCTTCAGCCCACCGATTCCCCACCATCCTACACACACTAGGGACAATTTACATTTATACTAAGCCAATTCACCAGTCTGAAGAAGGGTCTCGACCCGAAACGTCGCCTATCTCCTTCGCTCCTTAGATGCTGCTGCACCCGCTGAGTTTCTCCAGCTTTTTGTGTACCCTCAATTAACCTACAAACCTGTATGTCTTTGGAGTATGGGAGGAAACAGAAGATCTCGGAGAAAACCTACGCAGGTCACAGGGAGAGCGTACAAACTCCATATAGACAACAGCCGGAGTCAGGATTGAAATCGGGTCTCTAGTGCTGTGAGACAGAAACTCTACTGCTGCGTCGCCATGTCACCTCTGTAGATTTCTGTAGATTTTAAAATCCCTTTGATTTGTTAATTGTGTGGTTAAAAGTTTATTTTTTACTTTAGCATCAGAATCACATTTGAAAAAAAATTGACGGCCTTGACAAATCTCAAAGAAAAGGTCCCTCGCCTGTCAAAGGTTTTCTTAACCATTTGATGAACAGAGCTTGTGTATCACCTCCCAGGTTGCATGCAGAAGCTAACATTTACTGCACGTTTACAGATCACTGCTAGTCACCAGGTAGATGGGAAAAGTTGTGTGTCAAGAGTTCCAGCTCGTTTATTGTCACATGCATAAATACAGTTAGGTACAGGTACAGTAAACAGTCAGCATTCTTGTACAGGCCCCAGAAGGGGTAAGACAGTAGAGCAGGTGACCTGCCCTGGAAGAAGTTATACAGGCAGGTGACCTGGCCTCACTTTACAGGCCCTGTAAGAAATAATACACTCAGACAGCTGACCTAACATCACTGTGGACCCTAGAAGTGGCAATACATGCAGACAAGGAACCTGCTTTCACTTTATGGGCCTCAAAAGGATAAAGGTCTGCCCTCACTCTGTGGGCCATAGAAGGGGTAATACAGTCACGCAGATGATATGCCTGTAGATTGTTTACTTTACTTACTAACCAATGTAGTGCTTTATTATTTGTAAACATTATACGCTTCGCCAATTACCACACCATTCATATTATCGCAACGCGACATGTTGGTAGGAGTAACATGCTGTAGTGTGTTGTATACGTTACTCAATAAATACTGTTATACCAGATCCGTGAGTATGTGTGATTTACTCAACATATAAAAAAGTTCAGCCCGTGAGCTTGTGACGATAGGTGGCATTGCAGCTCAGCTTTTCCCAATTGGGTGCACCTCCCCCTCCCCCCCAAATGGCTAACAAAGTGGCCGATATGTTTACAATACGTTTGGCATTCTTGACTTGTGCAAATTTGGATAATGACATGACATTACATTTGGCCGTGGTGTCGATCTTTGAAACAACAATGGTATTGTTGACACAAAGTGAAACTTCAGGGTCGAGGTGCTTGTTAGTGGAATCAACCCGCTGGACCCCGACTCGTCCAATCTCACCACGTTTGGCACCCCCTTTGGCTGTTACAAGTTCCTGCGGATACCCTTTGGCATCAACTCTGCTAGCGAAATATTCCAGCGTATAAAAGAACAATTATTTACGGGGTTTCCTTGTGCCATCATTGTCAATGACATTCTCCTTGCTGGACGCAACATGGCTGAACATGATTCCAATTTAAAAAAAGTACTGGACCGTGCAAAAGACCCACCTCAAACTCAACCCTCTGAAGTGCAGATTCCACGTCAAAGGGGTCCAGTATGTCGGACATGTATTCACCAGTGACGACCTCAGACCTGACCCCTCCAAGACCATTGCCATCAATGAGATGCCAGTTCCCACTGACGTGACAAGTTTGCAGAGATTCCTGGGAATGGTTAACTACTTGGGGAAATTCATTCCCAACCTCAGCGAATATCTGCCCCCCTGCGACATCTAACTCACAAATACACTGCATGGTCTTGGTACCCTCAACACCAGAGGGCAGTCAAAATCCTTAAATTACAATTGTCCAGTGCTCCTATCCTCGCTTATTTCAATTTAAAACTATTGCTAAGGAAACCTAGATGGTGTAGTGCTAGTGAAATGTTTGTGGCTGCAGGAGTCATACTTTAGAAGCTATCCTATGAAATCATATGTATAAATTTATTTGCAGGATGAATGACTCTGAAAATGTAATTATCTTGGTCTTATCAAACATAAGGTTTAGCACTACACGCTACCAATCCCAGTTGTGGAGACATTGGTATAGTTGTCTCGTTGTAGGACACTGATCTTTCTTTTTAATCTGGACTTTAAATCATGTATTGTGTTTTTGTATATAATCTATGATGCTCATGAGTAATTTACTAAGCTTTTATATGTATTTTCTGGTGCTTTTATATACAATGTATTTTATGTAATGTTGTCTCTTGTCTGGACCTTGAGTCTGAAATAAAGTTTAATAATAATAATAATAATAATAATAATAATAATAATAATAATAATAATAATAATAATAATAATAATAAAAATAATAATGTAACCTGACAGTCTGTCCTTCCATCAAAGGCTGCAGTGGTCGACTTGATTGATCATAACACGCCTTTGTGACAGTCGTTTCTTGAGTAGTTGAGCCTGAACCTCCTGTAGCTTGTTGATGTGTGGCTCCAGCAGGTTCTTTGAGACTGGGAGGGTGGTACGTGTTTGTCTGAACATCTGTCTTTGTGCTGTAGAGCCTTGCGTCATGTCACGTGGCACATTTCAGAGATTAAAGAGATCGACACGTCCGAGCGGGCTCTGTGAGATCTCTCCATGACTTGTTTCGCACTGCAGACTGCCTGTTCAGCTAGCCCATTCGATTGGGGATATTCCAGACTGCTGGTGATATGATTAAAATCCCACTGTTCAGCAAAATCTTTAAAGCGCTGATTGTGAACTGTCCAGCATTGTCTGACAGGAGAGTATGTGGTGCTCCATGGACTGAAAAATGTCTCCTTAGCTTCATAATTACCGCTGCTGATGAGGTCGCGCGAAGCAGATCATTGTCATACCATCCGGAATATGAGTCCACTAGCACCAGATATTGTTGATTGTGCCATGCAAAGATGTCGGTTGCCACCGAGTACCAAGGCAATTCTGGGACCGGATGCAGCAGAGGTGGTAACTCTCTGCTGGTGTGGCCTTGTACTGTTGCACACAGAGCACGGTCGTCCATCATTGCAGTCCAGAAGACTATGCTCCTTGCTCTCTTCACAGAGGCTTCTGCTCCGGATGACCCCTGTGTACGATGTCAATGTGCACCTTGTATAGCGAGACCGGGATAACTGCTTTATGGCCCTTCATGATGACCCCATTTTCAATGGTTAATTCATCTCTCAAAGAAAAGTAGGGCTGAATAGCATACGGAAGCATGCGTTGTTTGCTGGGCCATCCATGTTTGATGATGGTGGTGAGTGTCTGCAAAGTGGCATCCTCTGCCATGTGTGCCACCAGTTCCTCCAGACGAGACGAGGAAATGTGATTGTCCATCATAACATCGAAAGTGTCTTTCTCAGCTGCATGCTGGGCTGTAGATTTCCTAGGAGGCCGAGACAGAGTGTCTGCCAGGTACATATGTTTCCCACAGTTGTAAACGAGAATAATGTTGTACCTCTGGAGTCACAACATCATCCTTTGTAGTCTTGCTGGTGCCGCGTGTATAGGCTTGTTTAGAATAGTGACCAGTGGTTGGTGATCTGTTTCTATGGTCACAGTCTTGCCAAGATGTAGCCGTTGAACTCAGCACACCACCGCCAACAGCTCTTTTTCGATTTGTGCACATTTAGTCTCAGTGTCCGTCATTGTCCTGGAAGCATACGCCACAGGCTTTCCATCCTGCAAACATACTGCACCAAGGCCATACTATGAGGCATCGCAGGTAAGCGTTACTGACTTATTGACATCAAAGTAAGACAGAGTAGTTTGACAAGACATATGTCGTTTGGGTTCATCAAGGGCATGTTGCTGCTGCTCGTGCCACATCCAGGCAGTGTCCTTGTGAGTAAGCTGCCACAGGGGAGCCGACAGCTGGTTGAAATTGGGAATAAATTTTCTAAGGTAGTTGACCATTCCAAGAAATCTTTGCAAATCGGCGACATCTGCTGGTGCTGCCATCTCACTGATAGCCGTCGTTTTGGAAGGATGGGCTTTGACTCATCCGCTCGTACAAATATCCCACATAGCTCACTTGATTCACTCAGAACTTACACTTGAGAGGATTAAGCTTCAGGTGCACCTCTCTGGCACGGTCTAGCACTTTTTCTTTCTTTTTCTTTCTTTTCAAATCTTTTTATTGTTTTTTTTTCCAAAAAACCAACAAAAAAAAACATTAAAAAACAGAGCAAAAAGAATAATGATAAACATAACAATGATATTGATACATAGGGATCAGGATTACATTAATAACAGGTATAAACTAGTATGAGACCAGTGTCAAAATACACATTGAATATAGACCTCCCGGTCTCTATGTAAACATAGTTAAATCTTTAAAAGAAAACATAAATGTAGAAAAAAAACACAAAAAGAAAAAGACAAAAAGAAAAGTAAAGAGGGAAATAACAAACCCCCCTAAACTAAAGAGAAAAAATAATAATAATAATAATAATGAACTAAAAATAAAAATAAAATAAATAAAAAAAATCTAAGCAAAGCAAAACAGAATCTGAACTGAGAATTTCAACAATTTAAGTCTGTTTGTCGTCAAATCCGTTCCACCCTATAGAGGTAAAATAGTTTTTATAACGGTTAAAGAGGAAGCAATTTATGTTGTACGAAAATGTTTAATAAATTTTCCCCAAGACTTCTCAAATTTAACCAAGGGTTCCGCAATGTCACTCCTGATTTTTTTCTAAATTTAAACATGATATTGTTTCAGAATACCACTGGAGTGTGGTTGGAGGGTTGGAGTCTTTCCATTTAAATAAAATAGATCTTCTGGCAATGAATGTGGTAAAAGCAATCAGCCGATGGGCGGAGTGGGACAAATGAATAAAATCTAACATTGGTAGCACAAATATTGCAGTAATAGGATGGGGTTGTAAATCGATACCTAAGACTGCAGAAATAGTATCAAAGATTTCTTTCCAATATTTTTCCAAACGTGGGCAGGACCAAAACATATGGGTCAGTGAGGCCACTTCCAAGTTACATCTGTCGCAGGTAGGTTTTATATGACCATAAAAACGAGCCAACTTATCTTTTGACATATGAGCTCTGTGAACCGCCTTGAATTGTATCAGAGTTGTGTACACATTGAAGGAGTAATGACAAATTGAAGAATCCTCTCCATCCCATTTCTCTATAAATAAAGGCATTAGGAGTTCTCTTTCCCAGTCATTCCTAATTTTATCAAATATATCTAGTTTCAATAATCTCTCATAAATAGTTGTTATTAATCCTTCTGATAAGGGTTCAACCTTGTAAAAATGTTCCTCCAAAATTTTGGTTTGATGCACTTTTCTTAAGTTGGCATCATGCTCCTCAGTCGTTCTTGCCCACAATGTAATGTCATCAACGATGAATCGTGCAGGGAAAGAGCCTTTGAAAATCTGCTCGGCATGGTGTGTTGGATCACCTCACTGGCCGAATTGAGTCCGAATGGCATCCGTAAAATCTGTAGCGAACGAACAAAAGCAGTGCTGAAAGTGGTGAGCATTGACAATTTGTAGTCAAGCAGAATCCGCCAGAAAGAGCTCTTGGCATTAACATCGAAAATATCGTTGCGTTTGGCATGTGGGAAGCCACTTCTTCCAATGTGCGCATAGGATGGTGTGGTCTTCTCAGAGCAACATTTAAGTCCCTGGATTGATGCATATTCAGATCTCCTGTTTGTTCTTCTGGTTAGTTGCAACCATAGACAACACCCAATCAGTTGGCTCCGTAACAGGCGTGATGACACCCAATGCCTGCATTCTCTCCAGCTCGACTTTGACCCGGTCTCGCATAGCAACGGGAATGCGATGTGCAGAACGAACGGTGGGTCTTACATCCGGGTCCAGTGTTATTGAATAGTTTACTGGTAGCTTTCCAGTCTAGCAAGATTAAGGAGATCGTATGCTTGAACCTGAGGTGACATCATAGTGTGCAGCTGATGAAAATGTGGTATACTTCTGGAAGATGGCGCCATTGCTCTCCAGTTGCTGTTTGAAGACGAGCAGGTCTGTTCTCATGGCGACGGAAGTATCAGCGATATTCATCTGAGCAGAATTTCGATCCAGTCTTGTGAAGAAAGTGAAAAAACCCCGCGGTCAAAACTGATGATGTTCCGGAATAAGACTTCTGACACCATGTATTAAGTTATAACAACAACAACAAGTAGTTTAACTTCAAATAGAGTTTCCTTAATTAGCTATAAAACCAAAGACACTTCATTCCAACAATCGTTATCAAAGTGCCAAGCCACAGCCTGGATAACACACATGTGCTAGATCGCCTTCCATAGGTGGTCAGTACAAAACACCATACATGAATCAGGAATATAGTGACTGATCTACCACAGGGGACCACCTCTCATGTTATGAAGCACCCAGGAAAGAGAAATACATTCAGGACAAAGTGACCTGCCCATACTCTCTGACCCTGGAATGGGTTAATGCAGTCAGGTAGGAGACCTACACTGCATTTTTTATAGGCCAAGAGGGGGTAAGACTCAAACAGTTGACCTGCCCTCTCCTTTATATGGCTCCCTGGAAGGGGTAAATACAGAAAGGTACTTAATAAATAACTGCAGAAGCAGGTAAAATCGAAAGTTTGCCGACAAAATGCTGGAGTCACTCAGCGAATGAGGCAGCAACTATGGAGAGAAGAATTGGCGATTGTTTCGAGTCAAGATTATTCTTCAAAAGAATTCAGGGAGAGGACAGGACAAAGAAAGAAATTAGGTGCAGACCGTAAGACTAGTGGGAGATCTGGGAAGGGGGGGGGGTGGAGAGAGAATGCAAGGGCTAAATGAAGTAAGAGAAGACGGATGTCACATAACTGCTTGGGTGTAAACGACCCATTACCCAAGCACGAAATGTGAGGTGAGTACCTCCAATTTGCATTGCGCTTCACTTTGATAATGAGGAGGCCCAGGACAGAAAAGGTCAGATTAGGGGAATGGAGGGGGAGTTGAAATGCTGGCCCCCGGGAGATTAGCTTGTAATGCGGGCTGAGAGGAGGTGTTTCAGCAAAACGATCGGACGAGCCTGCACTTGGTCTTGCCGATGTAGAGAAGTTTGACAGTTGGAACTGGCGGATGCAAGTAAGCCGATTTTGGAGGAAGTGCAAGTTAACCTGTGCCTCACCTGGAAAGACTGTTGGGTGGGCCCTTGGATGGAGTGAGGGGTAAGTAAAAGGAACAGAGTTGCCATCTCCTGCGTTGCACAGGAAATACCTGGGGAGGGGTGGTTTGGGTGGGGAAGGGAATAGTTGACCGAGGGAGTTGCGGAGGGAACGGTCTCAGCGTAAGCAGAAAATGGATGGAGAGGGGGATGTGGCCAAGTATGGATCCCGTTGGAGATGGCGAAAATATTTGAGGATTATTAGCGTATGCGGTGCTGATGGGGTGGAAGGTGAGGACAAAGGGTACTCTGTTACTTGTTGGCAAGTGGGGAGGGCGAGTAAGAGCGGAGGGCTGCGGGAGAGCCGGGAACACAGAGACCCTATGAGAGCTTTATCTATAATGAAGGAGGGGCCCTGGTAATGGAAACTCCTCATCCGGGCCCAACAGCTGAACAGCGGCTAGACAGAGGAATTGGGAGTAGGGGATCAGTCCTTTAGGCTCTGATCAGGAGAGGAGGTCCACGTAAGGAAGAGCGAATGCCACAGAACACAACTCGAGTCTGATCAAACCGCGGTGCTGTTCGCCTGGGTGAGGAGGCTGATGTTGAAAGAACTCAAACACCCAATGACCCCAGGATACATCACTGATATGTGTTTCAGGACATCAATATATGTATTTTTTTAATCAAATTTACAAAACACAAAGGTGGGAAGTGTAGTCCAAATAGCTACAAGGAGTCAGTGGTTTGTAGTAGATGATGTCAAAAGTCTGTTCCTGTGGATGGAGACGTGAGATCTAGACAGAGTACCAGTCCTCACTCCCTGGGCCGGAAGGGGGTAAATCACAAAAAGACTTAAGAACCTACCATCCTCTCAAGGTTCCCTAGAATAGGGTGGATACATTCAGACAGGTGACCCACCATTATACAAGCCCAGGAAGGGGGTATAAATAAAAGCGGCAGCAGCCTCCTAGCAGTCCGTCTGTCTTTTGTCCTGTTAAGTGTATGTTTTTGGTTGTAGTTCATAATTATTTTAGCAGTGTATCTGTGGGGGGCGGGTGGGGGAACGTTTAAAACTCTTCCCTGTACGGGGACCTTTCGCTGTTGGTGTCTCCGTTGTTCATTGGGCCCTAGCACCGTGGAGCGCCATCCAACGGAATCGACCTGGGGCAATCAGTCGCAGATCCTTCGGACTCACCATCGCGAGAATGACCGACTTCGGAGCGGGAGAGCAGTGGATGGCGTGCGGGGCTGTGACCCGACTTCGCACTTCGAGGCACCAGCTGCAGGCCCCCGTGGACGGTGATGACGGGAGCTCGCGGGTCCCAAATGTTGGAGAACTTTGCCTTTATTTCGGACTGGCAATGGCAACTTCACCCGCCTGAATCACGGTTACAACGACCTGGAGCGGGGCCTTACATCGCCTGGCGCGGCTTTCAAACAGGCGGGACTTACCTTCCGTCCCGCCGGGGGCTCCAACATCTAAGAACAGGAGCAGGCCTATACATCGACCGGCGCGGCCTAAACGGCCGCTGGACTTACCAATCGCCCGCCGGGTGCTTTAACATCGGGAGAAGAAGAAACAACAGGGGAGAGACAAGACTTTGCCTTCCATCAAGTGAAGAAGGTTGGAGATTTACTGTGATGGATGTTATATGTAAATTGGTGATGGTTGGTGTGTCTAGGTGTTTTTCATGTTTGTATGACCTGCAGAAAACTCTTAACTTCCGTTTGAACTTAGTTCAAGTGACAATAAACGGTATTTTGATTCTGATAAAGACAGACAAGAAACCTGCCCCTAGAAGGATAATTACAGTTAGTATCCTGCCCTCTTTATGAGCCCTAAGGGGCAATGCACTCATAAAGGTAAGCTTCCCTCCCTTTTATACACCCTGAAGGAGTAATCCACTCAGAAAGGTTTAAAAAAAACACTTTTTTTAAAAGGATATAGGGATGGTGGATTACAAAAACACTTTTTATAAAAGGATATGGGATGAGTGTTATGGAGATGTGAATGGTATATTTGTTATACTGATTAGTATTGGAACGGTGATTATAGGGTGATTTGATGTATAGATACTAAGAGAAACTGTAAAGTATATGAGGGTATTTTCCTTTTCTTTTTTCTTTTTCTCTCCTTTTTTTGTATGCTTTGTAAATATTTGATTAGTGTATAAATGTTCAATAATTTGGTGTACATATACTGCAGGTGTACAAAGGTGTACATAAAAGCTGCAAAATTGTCTAAAGAAAATTATGAAGCAGTTGACTAAGGGGTGGAATAATAAGCTTTGGCTTCCTCCTTCTCCGTTCGGACCATACGATTTCATTTATATTACAGATATTTTTATGACACTTTAAAAATAATCTTGTTTTGTTTATTTGTGTGCCTGTTTCACTACGTGCCTTTTTGAATTCCATTATTTCTGTTCGAATAAAGAATTAAATTAATAAAAAAAGTGACTCCCCAACTGTCTGGATTGACCCTGAAGGGTGATACAATCAGATAGAAATAGGACCCACACCATCCTGGCGCACACACTCATCTCCCCTGCTAACCTTCAGGTATAAGGTACAGGAGCCTGAAGACTGCAACAACCAGGTTTCTGGAATAGCTACTTCCTGGACAACCATCAGGTTATTAAACCAGGCTCTGACAAAACTCTGAACATAAATAATCCATGTCTGTTAATTTGCACTTCAACAGGTGTGAGGATAAAGTGATTAAACTCCCACTAAGTTAAAGGGTTCAGGAGAGGATTCTAACACAGCGTGGATGAAGTTACCAGAACTGTCCTTGAGTAAGGATTGATGGCATTGTATAGCGGTAGAAGGGGGAGTGATGGATGCGACCCTAATCAGTAAGACTAGTGATGGATGCGACCCAAATGTCAGTAAGGCGAGCATTTAAATCAATACAAGAGAACAGAGACAGTCAGTTGGTAGGAGTGGCAAACTGTGGCAGGTCATTTAACAACTGAGCATGCTTAATTGAAATAAATGATATTACTAACACACCCCTGGCAAGAAACTGCTCATTAACTGTGAGATACCCTTTATGCTCACAATTCATATCACATACAAAAGCTTGGCAGCAAGAGATATCTTTATTTTACGAGTCAGCAGAACCGGTGCCTCTCCAATTCGAGACACCCCGAAGCCGAGCAATCATGCCCCTTATACACAGAATCATTACATTCAACCACCCCTCCGGACCCTTCTCCCAATCAAGGGTCGGAGTGCAACAATCTGTAGGAATCATCCCACCGTACATCCCCACGCAACCTCCCATAATCATACATTGCATTTTCAAACATGTTCATGGTAATAGATCAATTTCTTGACCAGGTGTGAGTAATATTCATTTATTCTAATACGCATGCTCATTTGCTCATGACGTGGCACCAGTTTTACTTCACCTCCTAGTGAACCCTCTCAGTTTTATCTATATCAGTACTAAAGCAAAGCTATAGTGACAAGGGTCCCCATCTATTCACTTCACTCCTTCCACTGATAGGCACTCTCTACATCACTCCCTTCTACTGCTAAACAATGCTATCATCACTTCTACTCAATACTCAAGATGGGGTCCCTGGCAAACCTTCAGACACTTGCTTGTCAGATCCCTCTCCACACCTCTCTGTTTGAATCTCTTAAAAACTCCTATCTTTAATAAGGGTTTAATTCACTTTATCCCTCACAATCCTCCCTTCCTTTCTTTGCTACGCATATCACTGATTAAACCCTCCATTTTACTTCGGCGTCACTAGTGACTACGTGAAGAAGATCCCGCCTCACGCTGGTAAGGGCATGACGTCGACGCTGAACGGCAGAAAGGTGGAGCAGTAAGGAGCAGCTCCTCGCAGCGAGTCGGAACGGCCCGCAGGTAAGTGAAGTTACATCCGGCGCGGGTTTTACGGTTTCGCTGGACTGTCCCAACAGCGAAACTAAAAAGATAAATTTGACGCTAACGTGCTGATGGAGCACAAGATATAAAATTTTAACTAAATGGAGAAAGAAATCGGGGAAGGGTAAGGCTTCGCGGGTGAATAGAGCCTCCCGGGGGTGAGAGTAAATATTCGGGAAGCGAAGTTAGAGTTGGACCCGGTTCCGGATACCCGTTGCCACTGATTTTACCCGATATTGGGAATTTCAGATTCTCCGGAAATTATAACCACGGAGGAAAGTGTTCCTAAGAAATGCAAAAAGGAAAACTGGTGAGGCCGTTTGGATTCTGATGATTCTGATTTTGAAAAGACCTCCAGTTATTAAAACTATGTGGCTTAAAAATGGAGCATATGGAGAAAGTTCTCCAAACCATTTTGAGACAAGGGTCCACAGATACCCTCATGAATCCCAGAAATCCCTGAGGGGTTTCAATATGATGATATGGCTGAGGGCCAAGTTGGGATATGATACTCCGGACCACGATTTGGGCTGGAAGAAGTCTCATGGACAATATCCCGAAGGAAGTAGGGCTTGCAGAAGGCAGGGACCCTGCAGAATTTGAAATGGTTTTTGATAAGCACGCACAAAGTAAAAAGAAAAGGACTTGATCTGCTGGGATAGCACAAGTTTTGCTATACCTGAAGGAAGTGGTGAGGATATGGAAGGAAAGCCTGGCTGCCAATATCAATTATATGGTATCTCCACCAGCTTCATAGTTACTGTGATGATATGAATTATCAGAATTAGATTAAAGCACAGGGCAATTGTGCCTCATTGAAGATGCCTACGGTGAATCCGATGGTATGGGCAATCTATGGACTCCAAGTATGAGAGCCCAGAATGAAATTTCAAAAGGTGCTAAATTATTTTCGGCTGCATCACGGCATTTGGCAGGCAAAGGAGAAACTGGAATGGACAATATTCAAAGAGGATCTTTGGGTTTAATGTGCAATTCGTTTTATGAGATCAATTGGTTGAGGAAAAAATGGCGATTCGGCCATATTTCACACTGATTTGCAAGCCCTGGTGTCAAGAAGTGGAGTTCAAGCTTCGTGGAGATTTGTTGGAGAAAATCTCCGAAAACAACTGAAGCAGTTGGATGAAGAAGCTAATATATTTTAGCACTCTTTAGCCTTTTGTCTTTGGAAAAGGAAAGGGTTGTCGGCCCGAAGGTGTTTTTTGATTTTCGTTTTTATAGATGGCAAGAAATTTGTCACGAAGGTTTTTTCGTGCTACACAGGCCGCTGCTTTCCCGCATTCGGGAAAGAGGAGACCATCACGCCCTATTGAGGAGGTATTAAAGATTCTATCTTAAAGAAATGTGGATGAATCTCCAGTTTGGAGGGAGATGCTAAAATTTTATAATGCCTGGCATAATATTACTTCTGATAGGTTTAGATTTCAAGCAGTTTCAGGAGCTATTTTTTTTTTATAAGAAGGGGTCAATCTCCTTGTACAGAAGTATAAACCTGCTTTTGCTTATGTGTTTCTCCAGAAGAAAGAATGGAGATTGATGTGGAAAATGGCAAATTCATCCGAAAAAGGGTAATTGAAAAAACTTATGAACATAAGCATCAATTTGTCTCTGTATATTTCGCAAGAGTAAGAAAGATGATGGTTTGTAGAATTATTCTAGACCCTTACAGATCTAAATAGTTTGTAGAATACAAACGTTTTTAAGATGGAGACATTTAAAAACTGCAAAAATATTGATTCAGCAGGTTCTTATATGTCTAAGATTGATTTATTTAAAGACGCCTATTTTTCTGTACCAATTCATCATCTTTTTCGGAAGGGGACGATACTTAAAGTTTTATTGGCAGGGGCAATTATGGCAGTTCAAAGCTTTACCAAATGGATTAAGTTCAGCTCCTAGACTCTTACAAAAACTGTTGAATAACCAGTTTTAGCTCAATTAAGAGCACAGATACACCATTGTTTAATGGCTTATCTGATGACATTCTGATTGTTTATGATAGTCAAGAGTCAGCTGAGCACTCAATTTCAGTTACTAAAGCTTTGTTTAAAGAGCTTGGATTCTTAATTCATCCAATTAAATTCCCAGCTGCAGCCAGTTTCAATCAATTGATTTTCTGGGGTTTGTAATTAACTCAGTAACTATGTTAGTTACGTTGCCAGCAAAGAAGACAAATGATTATTTTGCAAAATTGTAATTATCTTCATTCACAAACCTTATCCCTCCATCCGGAAGTGGCAAAAGTCATTGGTATATTAGTGGCAGCTTTTCCGGCAGTGGAGTTTGGGCCATTACATTATCAAAATCTTCAAAGGGACAAAGTAAGGGCTCTTAAAGATAAGGCAGGTCACTTTGACAGACCTATGCAATTAACAAAGGAAGCAGTATTGGAATTGCAATGGTGGGTTGAAAATGTCCCACAAGCTGCTAAAAAAGATCATGATTAAACAGCCTGAAATGGTTTTGCAAAACAGATGCTAGTGCTCTCGGATGGGGGGCCACAGATTTTATCTACCAGTTGTGGAGGTAGATGGAAAACTGAAGAGCAAGTGTTGCTCCAACAGTATGGTATTAACTATTTTGGTAGTTATGGGGGCCTTTTATGGGCTTAAAGCATATTGTTCTGCTAAACAATGTCTGCATGTATTAATACAATTAGACAATAAAAACGGCTGTGGTTTACATTAATCACATGGGGGGAGTCAGATCAGTATCATGTGATTGTCTGGTCAATGAGATATGGCAATGGTGTATTGATCGGCAGATATGGATTTCAGCAAAGCTATATTCCAGGTAAAGACAATGTGGTAGCAGATGGAAGGTCCAGGATTTTTAAAGATAATACGGAATGGATGCTTAAGCCAGCAATATTTAAGAATATTGTTTAAACAATTTGGCTTGCCAGAAAAATTGATTTGTTTGCATCCAGGCTTAATCATTCAATTGCCTCATTATGTGTCTTGGGAACATGATCCGGACGCAGTTGCAGTAGATGCATTTTCATTACACTGGGGAAAAATGTTCTTTTATGCTTTTCCACCATTTGCTCTGATCCAGAGATGTTTGAAGAAAATAGAGCAAGATTCAGCTTCCGGATTGTGGTAGTGCCAAATTGGCCAACTCAACCTTGGTTCCCAGTTATGCTAAATATGATTAAAGAACCATATATGCAGATTCCTAACTGTAGTGATATCTTGACTAATCCAGTAACAAATCAAGGTTACCCATTATATGCATATATGAATTTGTTTAATCTGCAGGTTTTGACCAGACCACTACAGGGAACTGGGATTGTCGGACCAAACTTTGACAGTTATTGGTGCATCATGGCGACATAGTACACAGAAACAATATATGACACATATTAAGAAATGGGAAGAATTTTGCACACAGTCAAATATTTTGATGAATCTGTAAATGTTACTCATGTTTTGGAATTCCTTGCCAATTTGCACTTTGGGCAACATTTAAGTTACAGTGCCATTAACACTGCACGTTGTGCCTTGTCGTCCTATTTAGGACTTATGATTGGTGAGAAGTCAATTGGGTCGCATCCATTAATATCACGATTCATGAAAGGAATTTTTCACATGAATCCGCCAAAACCTGATATACAGAGATTTGGTATGTGAGCATAGTTCTTGCTCTACTTAGAGAATGGACGCCAATTGAAGGGTTGACATTGGATAGGTTAACATTGAAAATTGGTCATGTTAATGGCACTGGTCTCAGCCCAAAGAGTGCAAACTTTACAAATGTTGCGTTTAGACTGTATGCATGTGACTACAGATAATGTTGTATTCTATGTTTTACGATCTGATCAAACAAAGTAGACCAGGCAGATCTGGAACAAAGGTAACCTTTCAACTTTTCATTGTTGAGCCTGCTTTGTGTGTGGTTAGACATTTGAAACCAATATATTAAAATTACGGACACTTTTCGAGGAAACAAAAAGACATTGCTGCTTACGCACAAAAAAGCCACACACAAAAGCTTCAGTTCAAAACTATTCTCAAAATGGTTGAAACAGGTGTTGGTTTTAGCGGGAGTAGACACTGATGTCTTCAAAATCTCACTCCACCAGGGCGGCAGCTACGTCCGCGGCGAAGGGGCGGGACGTACCTCTCGAGCATATTTTAAAAATCGCAGGGTGGAGTAAAGAAGAAACTTTTTCAAAGTTCTACAACAAACCTGTTTACACTATGACAAGCTTTGGACACACGCGGTGTTGGGAGCACTATAATCACCTGCTTTGTTTGCTATTAATTGCTATAATCAGTTGTGTAGTCACTGATATCTTTTTTCACTTGTAATCAATTTTCCCTCAAATATGAGGGAGGGTATTATATGGTCTTTCAGCCATTAAAAAAAACTTAATTGTGAAAAGATCTAACATTTGTCTGCTTTCTCATGTATGTGTTTACTTAGCCGGATTGTCGTACGGATTAATTCTTACGACATAAAAAAACACAGAAAAGCTTTAAAACTCTTCACGTAGTCACTCACGTGACTCCGAAGTAAAATAGTAAGATTAAACGAGAACTCACCTGTTCGAAGTTTGATCGTTATTTTACGAGGAGTTTACGATGAGGGATTACGTGCCCTCCACTCCCACCCTCGTAAAATAAATGATCAAATGGTGGTTCTAAGTCTTTTTATGAGCCTTACTATGTTACTCCGGCTTTGGTGTTCTGTGTTTTTCATGCCGTTGCTTTGAAGTATGCCGTTACCAGCGTGAGGCGGGCTCTTCTTCACGTAATCCCTCATCGTAACTCCTCGTAAAATAACGATCAAACTTCGAACAGGTGAGTTCTCGTTTAATCTTACTATTTTAAGTTCCTTCAACTCGAACTGACGTAACATCGTCCTAACCTTCTCCTCCTGTAAATCATAAACTTCCCCTGGCCGCATTATCATTATTTTCTGTATTTCCCCTTTCTCTCCCATAGGCATGACTACAGCCTGCATCTGACTTATACTTCTAGTAATAAGTTCCCTAAAACAAGGGATACAACAGGGGATAAAGATCAGTCCAGCCACTGCACATAGAAACACGAGTCCCACCGTTCTCCACCATGTTCCTCCGAGGATGGAATCCCACCATTGGGTTCCCATAATCGAATTCCACTTTTGTATTGGAACATGTGCCAACTTACGGATCCCTTCTGATATGTCCATCACTGCCTGTCCATTATCATCGATGTTCAAACAGCAATTAGAGAGGTTGAATTTCCCGCATACACCTCCTTCTTCTGCCAGGAGGTAATCTAGGGCTAACCTGTTCTGGTATATCGCTGCTCTCATCTGCGTCTGCTGCTTTGCCAGCATCTCCAGCGCCCCCGCAGTTTTTTCCCATATTTCTTAGTTAGATACCATTTAGGCTCCTCTGGCCACCACACTCGGGACTGATTTGGCACTGGGTGACGATGCGCTGGCAGGGGGCTGCTGCCTACTAGGACGGCATCCTTTGCCCAGGGCCTAGCGATTACATTCAGTCCCGACCGGAGCGTCTGCCAGGACCCATACCTGGGGATCTCGGTCTTGTCCAACTGTCAGGTTCCACCCCATCAGGTCCCATATTTCAACAATGGATCCCCTCCACGGCCAACGTGAATTCATCAGTGGTCCTCCGCAGACCCAACAGTTAGTCACATTCAGGGTCCCAGCTATCCGGGTGGCCAAGTCCACAAACAGGTTTTTTTCTCCTTCAGGGATTTCGATCTGCTTCTTTATTTCTTCGTGCAGTGTCTGGTGCACTTGAGACTGAGTATGTGGGGGAGGGGGAGGCTTAGTGACTACTACCTTTGTAACCTCTTTTATTACTTCCTCCTTCGTCTTATCTATTGCCCATTTTACGATCTGAGAAGGGAAAAAACTAACTGTACACAAACCCATCTCTCTCCCCTTGGGCAGGTAACGGCCCCAAACTTCCCTATATACCCCCTATTGCCTGCCATCAAATACTCCTTTCCCCCCCTCTTTACAAATGGTTCTAGTCTTTCGGTCATGGCATACTTTGTTCACATGGGAATGATAGGTAAATGATCTGGTTATTACCCCTCTGTATTGAATAGGATGATAACATTTATCACAATTATTAATACCTTTTACAACAATTACATACAAAGCAAACAATACCACGACTGCTCCTTTCATACTGTCTGTTATACATTCAATGCTTTTTTTTAAAAATTACTGTTAGGGGTTTACTTCCCGGCTTCACCATCCACTGTTCCTCCTCCTCAGGAACGGGTGGATCGACGGGTCCTTTAACCCGGATCGCGTGGGTCCACCCTTTTTCTTTTGTTCGTATTGCTGTCTCGGTTGTCAGTAATACTAGGTACGGTCCAGTCCACCTGGGCTGGAGTTTCTCCTCCTTCCAATTTTTGACCAGTACCCAGTCGCCGGCTTTTACAGCATGTATCGGAAAGTCAAGTGGCGGGCTTTGAGCCAATAATCCTTTCGCTTTTAATTCTGTAAGGGAACGGGGACACTGCCAGTAAATAGTTCCTCAAGAATACATCACCTCCCTCAAAGGTTGGTGTGCCTTCCACCTTCCCAAAATAAGGCAATCCAAACAACATTTCATAGGGAGACACCGCAATATCCTTTCGTGGTGCCGTCCGTATTCGCAATAGAGCAATTGGTAGACATTTAGTCCAGGGTAACCCCGTCTCCTCCATTAATTTAGTGATCTGTATTTTTAGAGTGCATTCATCCGCTCCACTCTCCCCGAACTCTGGGGGTGCCATGGAGTATGCAGCTTCCAGTTTTTCCCAAGGCGCGACAAATTAATAGGTGCACCTTGGAAGCAAAATATGTTCCTCGATCTGAGTCTATGGATTCAATTACTCCATATCATGGGATGATTTGTTCCAGCAGTATCTTAGTGACTGCCTGCGCAGTGGCATTTATCGTGGGAAATGCCTCTACCCACCTGGTGAAGTGATCCACTATAACCATAAGATATTTCCACTGCTGTACTTTTGGTTTAATTCTGTGAAGTCTACCTGTATTCTCTGGAAGGGTCTAATGGCCAATTGTTGTCCTCCCCCTGGGACAGCTCTCATTACCTTCTTATTCACCTTTTGACACACTACACAACCAGACACCGCCTGCTTGGCTAAAGTATAAATGCCTCTACAGGCATAAGTCCGTAGTATTGTGTCGCACAGAGCCTGAGCTCCCCAGTGCGATTGCGAATGTAGTTGTTTAATCAAATCCCTCGTCAATCCTTTAGTAATTATTTGTTTTTCGTCCGGCGTCCACCACTTCCCGTCCGTGGAGTGCCGGGCACCCAACTCATTCATTTTATCTTCCTCCTCCCGCGAGAATACAGGTATCTTCTCTATTCCCTCTCTCAACGGTATCAGAGACAGCATTTTTTAACCGTTCCTTCCGTCGCCGCTGTCTTAGCGGCACTATCGACTGCCCTATTTCCTCTAGCTTCCAGCGAATTCCCTCTCTGGTGGCCTGCTACATGGACCACCGCTATTCTTTCTGGCAAATTTAGTGCTTCCAAAGCTTTCTCAATTAACTGTTCATGAGCCAACTCTTTCCCTCTAGCTGTAATCATCCCTCTTTCTTTCCAGATTTTCCCAAAGGTGTGTACCACCCCAAAGGCATACTTGGAATCCGTATACACAGTTCCTTCTTTCCCTTTCAATAGTTCCAATGCCCTCAGTAATGCATACAGTTCACACGTTTGTGCGGACCAACTTCCTGGTAACCTGCCTGCTTCCACTTTTTCAAACCCTTCTCCGGTTATTATAGCATACCCACTATACATTTTTTCCGTCTATGCATCGGGAAGAACCATCAATGAACCATCTTTCCCCTGTCTCGAGCGGTCGTTCTTCTAAATCTTCCCTACTCTTTGTCTGAAGTTCTATTATCTCACTACAATCATGTTCTGATAACTCTCCTTCCTGCTCAGCACCTGCCGAGTACAAAAACTGAGAGGGATTTAGGTTTTTATCCGTTACTATGGTCAAATCATTCTTCTCCATAAGTATTACCTCATACTTCAAGATCCGTCAACCACCGACTGGACTTCTGAGTTAGTATCGACCGGACCGTGTGGGGCGTGGACACCACCAGAGTTCCTCCAAACGTCAATTTCCTACTTTCCTCCACTAACACTGCTGTTGCCGCTACCGCTTGAATACATACTGGCCATCCCTGCGATACTGGATCCAAGAGTTTGGAGAGGAACGCGACGGGCTGCCGCTTCCCTCCTTTCTCTTGGGTTAGTACTCCCAGCGCAATTCCATTTTCCTGCATCCACAAAAAGATGGAGTGGCTGGTCAATAGACGGGAGAGCCAGTACAGGGGCAGTGATTAAACTGTTCTTTAATTTTCCTAAACTGGTGTTCGTCCCCGGATTCCCACTTTACTTTATCATTTTCTTCACCTAATTTATCATATAGAAACCTAACCTGTCGGGTATAGTCATCTATCCATAATCTACAATATCCAATCAGTCCAAGAAACTTCCTAATCTGCTTCTTATTCTTCGGCATTGGCAGTCCGGTAATTCCCGCTATCCTTTCCGGGTTTATTCTCCTTTTCCCATCGCTTATCAGGTGTCCTAGATATTTAACTTCTCGTTCTACAAACTGTAATTTACTTTTAGACACTCTCAACCCCTTTTCCCCCAGAAAGTTCAGGAGGGCTATTGTTGCGTCCTTAACTGCCTCCTCTTCTTCCCCTGATAGTAATAAATCGTCCACATACTGCAACAGCTGTGTCTCATCAGTCCTCGGGACGTCCTCTAATACTTGTTCTAATAATCTGTCCAAACAGGTTCGGGGACTCTGTAAATCCCTGAGGGAGTGCAGTCCACCGATACTGCTGTTTTCCTTTGGGTCTCTGGGTTTTCCCATTCAAACGCAAAAAGGTCCCTGCTCTCTTCAGCCAGGGACAGCTCCAAAAAGCGTCTTTTTAATCTACCACACTGAACCACTTGTGATTCGGGGGGTATCCGTCCCATTATGGTATACGGGTTCGGGACTACCGGGTGTCGCGTTCTAACTACCTTATTTAATTCCCTGAGATCCTGGACCAATCTGAACGTCCCGTCGGTCTTCCTTACGGGGAGTACGGGGGTGTTATATGGGGACATACAACTCTCTAATATACCGTCCTTTAGTAAGTTCTCTATAATTGGCTGAAGTCCTCTTCTTCCTTCCATAGAAATTGGATATTGCCTTACCCGTACTATCTCACTTTCTTTTTTCAGAGCTATTTTCAAGGGTGGGATCTGCAGCCCACCCCGGTTCCCTTCCTTGGCCCACACCTGCGGGACTATTCTTCCCTCATCTTCCGTGGTCAATTTATACAATTGGACTATTATCTGTCCCCCTACGGGGGCTGTTCCCATTCCTAATCGGATTTGTAAGTCTCTCCCCATCAAATTTATCCCTGCCTGGGGTACCAAGATTAAATCTTCCATAGTTTCCCGATTCTCATATTTCACCACCACCCCTTCTACCTCGGGTAATGTCATCACTTTCCCTTCTACCCCTGAGATTCTAACTTGTTTTTTACCCAATCTCATTCCTTCTGGTGCCTTAGTTACACTCGATCTTTCTGCTCCCGAATCTACCATAAATATCATATCCTCTCCCTGGGGTCCTAATCTCAAGTTTACCAGAGGCTCCCGCGTGTATCCCATACACCCCAGGGAGCGGAACCCCTGACTCCCCTATTCTTCCTCCATGAGTGCGTACGACTGCACCTCCCGTCGTAGCTTGGGACATTCCCTCTTGAAATGACCCGGCTCTTTACAATAATAACACCGGGGTGGCCCCGTGTACCACCCTCCTGATCCTTGTTCCTTGTTTTCCCGGGGACCCCAACTTCGGTCCCTCCATTCACCTCTTCCTCGTCCTCTAATACTACCGCTTCCTCTTCCCCGGTCTCCACGAGCACCCGGCTTTCTATCACCTTCGATTCCCCCCTTCTGTACTCCTTGCTGTACTGCTTGCAACATCATTTTTGTCTTTCCCTTCTGTTTCTCCTCATCCCGTCTTACATATACCTTTTGAGCCTCTGTTAACAACTGATTCAATGGTTTTTCATTCCAATCTTCCAATTTTTTCCAATTTCTTTCTAATATCCGGCCATGATTTTGTTACAAAATTAACCTTCAACAACTGCTGACCTGCAGTCGTATCAGGGACTATCCCCGAATACTGCTGGACATTCTTCCTTAATCTTTGTAAGAACACTGTTGGAGGTTCGTCCTTGTTCTGCTGATTTTCAAAAGCCCGTTCGAAATTCTGTCCCTTGGGAACGGCTTCTCTAATTCCCTTGATTATTATCTCCCTGAGATCTCTCATACTTTTTCTTCCTTCCTCTGTTTGATTACTCCAATTCGGCGCAGTGATGGGATATTTTACTACTCCCACTTGAGCCTGTAACCCTTTCTCCTGCCTGTCTGACCATCTGTCTTTCTTCTGAAGTAAACAAACTTCCCCTTATTGACATCATTGTCTGCCAACTCCTTTTTTTTTTTCCCCTGGGCCCCATTAATTTATTACCCTTCTCCAACCAGAATGTTTATCTAAACAAACCATAAAAGCTGCTTGCTGTTCAGCAATTAACTTATTTCTAATTTTGTTCAAACCATTCTCCCTACAATTCCCAAATTCCAATTCCTAGTTTAAATACATACGACTAACAATTTTCCAAATTAACTTTACTGAAAAGAAATCTATAGAAGCCAAGCAACCTACATTTTCCAACTTCCCCTTTTTAAGTTGCGATGTTACAAAGCGTTGTCCGTTACCTTACAATAACCTCCCCCATTGCTTACAATTTCTTAAAGGAACACACACACATACCCTTACAACATGTGGCCCACAGCAAACAAACCTATCACATATACAAACTTCCTCATTCATACAAAACCGGTTTTTATACACACATCACATTAGTTCCATTCTTACTTCAATGAGGTTGTTTGAAACAACTCAATATTTTTCATAAAAACATTTTTTTTTTTGGCCCTAGGAACTGATCTATTGGTTCAGCCAGTCCCAAGGGGTCTTCCAATAAACTTTTCATCTCCTTTTTAAATCAAAGTAACAAAACTTTATCATAGTTTCCTTACTCTTACCCCGGGTGTTCCCTTCACCCCATCCAACATTCGCCCCAACGGACTATCGGGCAGAATGTTAGGCTCCATATCAGTATGAGCCTCATCCAGGTTCCCCGGACCCTTACTTTTCCCGTTCCGGATTCCCATCGTCTCGTCGGACTATTCCCGTCCGACAGACCCCGGTCGCCCAGGCAATACTTAATAGTCGCTTTTCTTACCTGGGTCCTGTGCACAAGAATCGCTCGACCGTCCCGTACGTATTTACCTTACACCCCCTCTTGCTTCCCGAGTCTTTTCAACCGAATATCACTCGCTCAAACTGCTGATGGCAAGCAAGGAGATCAGAGACTGCTGAAATCAGCAGGGTGCACCTTCCCCTCCTTCTTTGCCTCCACCAAGCAGCCGGAGTGGCGATCGCGGACGAGCCCCCAATTTGTGAGATACCCTTTATGCTCACAATTAATACTCAAAGACTAAATCTTGGAAGCAAGAGATTTCTTTATTTTACGAGTCTGCAGACCGGGTGCCTCTCCAATTCGAGACACCCCGAAGCCAGAGCAATCATCCCCCTTTATACACAGAATCTTACATTCAACCTCCCCTCCGGACCCTTCTCCAATCAGGGTAGGAGGTGCACAATCTGTAGGTACATCCCACCGTACATCCCCTCGCACCTCCCATATCATACATTGCATGTTCAAACATGTTCATGGTAATGAGCAATTTCTTGACCAGGGGTGTGTTGTAATATTCATTTATTCTATTAAGCATGCTCAGTTGCTCATGACCTGGCCCAGTTTTACTCACCTCCTAGTGAACCCTCTCAGTTTTCCTATATCAGTACTAAAGCTAAGCTATAGTGACAAGGGTCCCATCTATCACTCCCTTCCACTGATAGGGATCTCTCTACATCACTCCCTTCTACTGCTATACAATGCTATCACTTCTTACTCAAGGACTCAAGGATGGGTCTGGCAACCTTCAGACACTGCTGTGTCAGAATCCTCTCTCCAGCCCCTCTCTGTTTGAATTCTCTTTAAAACTCCTTTCTTTAATAGGGTTTAATCACTTTATCCCTCACATTACCATGAACATGCGATGTATGATGTGGGAGATACTGGGGAGACGTACCTATAGGCTGTGCACCTCAGTGCTCTGATTGGGGAGGGCTAGAAGGGGAGGTTAAATGTAGAATTGTGTGTATAAATGGGGCTTTACTTTCCTGACTTTGGTGTGTCTCAACTTGGAGAGGCACCCGGTTCTGCAGACTCGAAAATAAAGAATCATGCTTCCACGATTTGGTAATTGAGCAGTGATTGTGAGCACAAATCGTATCTCACAATGAACATGCGATGTATGATGTGGGAGATACTGGGGAGACGTACCTATAGACTGTGCACCTCAGTGCTCTGATTGGGGAGGGCCAGAAGGGGAGGTTAAATGTAGAATTGTGTGTATAAATGGGGCTTTACTTTCCTGACTTCGGTGTGTCTCAACTTGGAGAGGCACCCGACTCTGCAGACTCGCAAAATAAAGCATTTCTTGTTTCTACGATTTAGTCTCTGAGTAGTGATTGTGAGCACAACCTATATCTCACATCAGTTTATTTATTCATGTGTGTATTTACGTATATAATGGGTATCTGTTTTGTAGTCAATGTTCTGTTGTGCTGAAGCAGAGCAAGAATGTCATTGTCCTGTGTCAGGGACACATGGCAATAAACTGACTTGACGACTTGCCCTCTCTCTCTCTGTCTGCCCCTGAGAAGGGGGTTAATACACTCAGACAAGGGGACCGACCCTGATATTCCAGCCCGTGGAGGGAGGGGGTTGTGCAGACGGCCAGGGTGCCAGGGAGCCAGGCTGCAGGCCCGACCAGGCCCGGCCAGGCCCGGCCGCCCGCCCGGAGCTCGCTGTGTGTGACGCGGGGGGAGTGCGACCGACCGACCGACCGGCGGCGGCCGGAAGAGGAGGAGCGCGAGTAATGGCGGCGAGGCGCTGAGACGCCGCAGCTCCGCGGGGACGACCATCCTCCACACCCAGCGCCCAGGGCAGAGGGATCTTACCCCGGGCCGGCCGGCCGCCCGGCAGCGTCCCAAACCAGCCATCCATCCAGCCCGGTCCCGGCGAGTCAGTCAGTCAGTCGGTCGGGCAGGGGCGCGGGGCCTGGCCCCGGGTGATGGGTGAAGATGCGGAGCGACGGAGAGGGAGAGTGAGCGGCGGCGGCGCGGCCCCGATCCCCAGGCCCGGTTCGTATTCAATGCGCGGGGACCCCGGCGCGCTGGCCGGGCCACTGCCGTGGTGATGGGTGTCTGGGCCAGGCGGCACCTGGCAAACTGTTGTGTAGTTTAGACACAACATGCTGGGGTAACTCGGGGTGCTGGAGTAGCTCGGGGTGCAGGAGTAGCTCGGGGTGCCGGAGTAACTCGGGGTGCCGGAGTAGCTCGGGGTGCCGGAGTAACTCGGGGTGCCGGAGTAGCTCGGGGTGCCGGAGTAGCTCGGGGTGCCGGAGTAGCTCGGGGTGCTGCAGTAGCTCGGGGTGCTGGAGTAGCTCGGGGTGCTGGGGTAACTCGGGTGCTGGAGTAGCTCGGGGTGCAGGAGTAGCTCGGGGTGCTGGAGTAGCACGGGGTGCTGGGGTAACTCGGGGTGCCGGAGTAGCTCGGGGTGCAGGAGTAGCTCGGGGTGCTGCAGTAGCTCGGGGTGCTGCAGTAGCTCGGGGTGCAGGAGTAGCTCGGGGTGCTGGGGTAACTCGGGGTGCCGGAGTAACTCGGGGTGCCGGAGTAACTCGGCGTGCTGCAGTAATTTGGGGTGCCGGAGTAACTCGGGGTGCCGGAGTCGCTCGGGGTGCCGGAGTAGCTCGGGGTGCCGGAGTAGCTCGGGGTGCCGGAGTAGCTCGGGGTGCCGGAGTAACTCGGGGTGCCGGAGTAGCTCGGGGTGCCGGAGTAGCTCGGGGTGTTGCAGTAGCTCGGGGTGCCGGAGTAGCTCGGGGTGCCGGAGTAGCTCGGGGTGCCGGAGTAGCTCGGGGTGCTGGGGTCGCTCGGGGTGCTGCAGTAACTCGGGGTGCCGGAGTCGCTCGGGGTGCCGGAGTAGCTCGGGGTGCCGGAGTAGCTCGGGGTGCCGGAGTAGCTCGGGGTGCAGGAGTAGCTCGGGGTGCCGGAGTCGCTCGGGGTGCCGGAGTAGCTCGGGGTGCCGGAGTAGCTCGGGGTGCCGGAGTCGCTCGGGGTGCTGCAGTAACTCGGGGTGCTGGAGTAGCTCGGGTTGCCGGAGTAGCTCGGGTTGCCGGAGTAGCTCGGGGTGCCGGAGTAGCTCGGGGTGCTGCAGTAGCTCGGGTTGCCGGAGTAGCTCGGGTTGCCGGAGTAGCTCGGGTTGCCGGAGTAGCTCGGGTTGCCGGAGTAGCTCGGGGTGCTGCAGTAGCTCGGGTTGCCGGAGTAGCTCGGGGTGCCGGAGTAGCTCGGGGTGCTGGAGTCGCTCAGGGTGCTGCAGTAACTCGGGGTGCTGGGGTAGCTCGGGGTGCTGCAGTAACCCAACATGTTACAGTAACTGAGGGTATTGGAGTAGCTCATGGTGCCAGAGTCACAGAGTACTGGAGTAAGTCAACATTGTAATTGTAATTAATTTATTAGCCAAGTATGTAAAATCATACAAATAATTTGATTTGCCATACAGTCATACCAAAAAAGCAAGAAGACACAAAACTACATAAAAATAACATAAACATCCGCCACAGCACTGTGATGGAAGGCAATAAAGTATTATCTTTTTCCTTCCTTTGATCCCGCGGTCAGGGCAGTCAAACCATCCGCAGTCTGGACGATCGAAGCTCCCGCAGCTGGTGATAGACGCTCTCGGGTCGGGGCGATCGAAGCTCCCGCGATCGAGGCGGTCGAAGCTTCTGCGGTTGGAGCTCCACAAGCCGATCCCTAACCAAGGGACTGTGAGCTCCATGATGTTAAGTCCACAGGCTCCCGCGGTTGGAGCCCCCGAAGCCGATTCCCAGCAAAGGGATCCCCTGCTCCTCGATGTTAGACCGCAGTGCGGACGGAGATACGATACGGGAAAAGTCGCATCTCCGTCGAGGAAAGAAATTTTAAAAAGTTTCCCCCACCCCACACATAATACAAAACTAAAGATGCACTAAAACATACATTTAACAACAGACTAAAAACAAACAAAAGAAAAAAAGGACGAGACAGACTGTTGGCGAGGCTGTCATCGTACGGCGCCACCGGAACATGCTACATTAACTGAGGGTGCTGGAGTAACTGAAAATGCTGCAGTAACTGAGGGAGTCAGAGTAACGGCACTGGAGTAACTGAGGGCGCCGGAGTAACTGGGCAGTGGAGTAACTGAGGGTGCCGGAGTAGTTCAGGGAGCCAGGGTAACCGAGGGTACTGGAGTAGCCGAAGGTGCTGGAGTAACTGGAAATGCTGCAGTAACTCGGTGCCGGAGTAACTGAAAATGCTGCTGTAACTCGGGCTGCTATAGTAACAGGATGCCAGGGTAACTCATGGTGCCAGAGTAACTCGGGGTGCTGCTCAAAGGTGCCAGCGTGGCACGGGGGTGCAAGTGTGGCTCAAAGTGCTGGAGGTTGTTTTGTTTAGTTTAGCTTATTATTGTCACGCGTACCGAGGTACAGTGAAAGACTATTTGTTTGTACGCTATCCAGTCAAAGAAAAGACAGACATGGTTACAACCAAGCCAAAGATGGTTACAACCTTGTGTCTATCTTCGGTATAAACCAGCATCTGCGGTTCCTTCCTACACATTATAATCAAATCGTCCACAAAGGATAAAGGGGAAAATGTTTACTGAAAGATAAAGTCTGATTATTTTGAAGGTCTGATTAGTTTATTGCCACGTGTACCATGTTTCCAATCAAAGGAGAGACTATACATAATTACAGTCAAGCCACCCACAATGTATGGATAACGGTGCAAGATAACGTCTGATTAAAGATAGTTCAAAGGTCTCCAATGAGGTAGGTGGGAGGTCAGAATTGCTCCCTAGCTGGTGAGAGATTGGTTTGGTTGCCTGACAACAGCTGTGAGAAAACTCACTGAATCAGAAAATCCTTTCCACTCTTCAGCAGTTGACAGCCTTTCACTTTTTAATGCACTTGCTTGCAGATCGGTTCCTTTGAGAGTTCAGTAAAGCTGCACCTGCAGTTCAGGTTTAGGCTTATTATTGTCATGTGTGATACAGTCTCTGGGTACAATGAAAAGCGTTTTGAAAGCTATGTGAACAGATCAGATAATACTATATGCACATAAAATCAAGTGAAACTCAATTACAATAGGTAGAGCAAAAGGGATGATACAGTGTGCAGAATATAGTTCTCAGAATTTACCGTGGAGACTAGCCTAGAGGCCTGTTTCCATGCTGTATCTCCATAAAGTCTCCAGTCCAGTACAGAGATACATCATGGAAACAGGCCCCGCGGGCAACCACATCCACGCTGGCCATTGATCAGCCGTTCACGCTAGTTCTAAGTGATCCCACTTTCACATCCCCACACTATACACTAGGGGCAATTTACAAAGCCAATTTACTTTTCAACCCTGCACAAATGTGATAGGAAACTGGAGCGTCCAGAGAAAACCCCCGTGGTCACAGGGAGAACGTACAAACTCCGCACAGAAAACATCCAGTTAGGTTCGACCCCGGGTCTCTAGCACTGTGAGACAGCAGCTCTAACACTGCACCATTGTACCAGTCCCATTGTAGTGTAGCAGTTACATGGACAAAGTTCAATGGTACACAGTCCAGTGTGCCATTCTAAGTTTCTGTACCTGTACCAGACGGGAGTGGGGAGAAGAAGGAATGACCGGGGTGGGACAAGGCAATGTGAAGTGTAGATGGAATTAATAGTGCGTCTGTTTGATGGCCTGGGCTACATCTACAACTCTCTGCAATTTTGTGTGGTCTTGGGCAGAGCTGTTTCCAAACCAAGTTGTGATGCCACCGCCAATATGTATTCTCGGGTGCCTTCATAGGGGTTTGTAAGAGTTACTGGAGATATGTTGAACTTCCTCAATGTCCTCAGGAAATGGATGCGTTGGTGTGCCTTCTTGACTCGCATCAATGCGGTTGGTCGATGACAGATTGTTGGCAATATTAACGCCAAGAAACTTGTAGCTCTCAACCATGTTCACATGCACACCATCGATGTTGTGTCCCTTACCCAAAATTTATATCCGAGCCAAACCAGTGGTCTAAATCATATTGTAGACACAACTGCAGATGCTAGTTTACAAAACAAGACACAAAGCACTGAGTCTGGCAGCATCTCTGGAGACTATTATCCCCTACAACCCAAAGACATGCAGATCTATGGGTTATTTGGTCTCTGTAAATTATCCCTCGTGTGTAAGGGAGTGGATATGAAAGTGGAATAAAATAGAACTGGTGTGAATGGGTGATGGATGGTCGCCGTGGACCTGGTGGGCCGAAGGGCCTGTTACTGTGCTGTAATTCTAAAGTGCAGTGACTGAGGTTCAGCTATTTTCAATAGCCTCCTCATGAAATGCTGGCTGATGATTGTACATGGTTCATTTCCAACCTGAACTTGTTTACTGCCGTAACCAGCACTCCAATGCAGAAAGATCTGCGCTTCACTCAATGTGACTTCTAAGTGACAAGTCATAAAAATAGAAAATACTGATGCTCGGCAGGTAGTGTGAAAAGAGAAGCAGTTGACATTTCAGCCCAGGTGCCTTCATGCACTGTGTTATGTAAATATCACGCACTGACTGCCTGTTGTGAGAATATATTGATCACCCCTTGATATGACCAAGTACTTCACAATAAACATTCTGAAGGTCGCAATCGGCAAGAGTTATAACATCATCGGCCATATATATATTGAAGTCACAAGGATTGTTCGGAAACTAAGTATCATGGAGCAAGTGCTTCATATCCTGGCTCCTCAAACCTACAATGTAAATGTGTTGGTCAGGAAGGTTGTGCGTGCATCTGTGCAGCTGCAACAACATCTGAGCAGCTGTATGTACACTGGCTGTGATAAAGCATTTGCTAGGTTGGTGCCCCACCCACCACCTTAAATGTCATCTTCTCGCAGCACTGGTATATTATGGCTGCACTCTAGACCGAGTACTGTAGCTCACCAGTCTCGAGGAGCACCTTCCCTAGTTTAGTTTATTGTCATGTGTACCCAGGTACCGTGAAAAGTTTTTGTTGTGCGCTAACCCGTCAGCAGACAATACATGATTACTATCGAGCTATCTACAGTGTACAGATACATGATAAAGAGAATTAGGTGAATAGCGTTTAATGCAAGATAAAGCCAGTAAAGTCAGATCAAAGATAATCCAAGGGTTTCCAATGAGGTAGATAGTAGCCCAAGAACGCTCTTTAGTTGTGGTAGGATGGTTCAGTTACCTGATAACAACATTCATGTCCTCCAGTACTTAGAAATTTTAGGCTATTTAAGCTAATTAGTAGCCCAAAAATATTTGAAAAGCCCATCTATGTCATGTCAGAAAACATCAACTATATATCTAACATGGAAAAAGAAGAACTGCAGATGCTGGTTTGCAAAAAGGCGCAAAGTGCTGAAGCAACTCAGTGGGCCAGGCAGCATCTCTGGAGAAATTGGATAGGTGACGTTTCAGGTCGGGACCTTTCTTCAATCTGGGAAGAAGTCTAAAGAAGTATCCTGACAAAATCCATGTTCTCTGGAGATGCAGCCTGACCCCCTGAGTTACTCTAGCACTTTGTGTTGTTTTTTTCATCTAACTGATAGAGCAGTTTTTCCACTCAGAGTAATGCCTCTAACACGATTCTCCCACACTATGGAGGCAATAGCTACAAATGCCAGTCTCACCCATGATGTTTGTGTGCTGTGAACAACCAAAATCAAGATAAGATGCAAAGTGATAATCCGACTGTGTGGGAAATGATTGAGATTAATTGTCTTCATATAACAATAGCCTGCATGAACCTAGTATAGAAAGTTGATTTGACAGTATGGCACCAGAAAAATAGTGGGACTAGCCCCTGGCATTCAGATATTTGATGGTTGACCTGCACTTCTGTCCCATTATCCACCTATACTCCATATACCTTAGTAACCTCATAGTAGCAAAGGTCCACAACCAATTTTTCGGCACCCTTGGTTCGAGAGCCTTTCTGGATTATCTATTTTGCTGGGCCAACAAAGATCACGGCCATGGGGGGGGGAGGAACCAAGATACCAAGCCACAAAGTTGACTATGAGAACGGATCTGTCGACTACCAGTTGCCAGAAAATCGGGGATGGACCGCTATTGATTTCAAAATATTCCATTGCCCAGCGTGTTATTTGGGGAATTAAACTCTAAATTTCTATTTCTACATATGGAAAACTACTTTGTAATTTAGCTGTTGTCTAGCCTGGATACAAATTTAGGATTATGCTCCAGTTCTATAGCTTGGTCCCAGATCTGTTCTGTTTAATTTAAAAGTTTGCCAGAACATTTGTTGTTGCTTTGAAAGTTTTCATATGTTTATGCACCAATAACGATTGATACTGAAAAAGTTTGGAGCATGGATTGAAACGTACTTCAGAACAAATATCATGTTTGTGAGGAAACTGCAGATGCTGGTTTACACAAAATACACAAAGTGCTGGAGTTACTCAGTAGGTCAGGCAGGATCTCTGGAGAACATGGATAGGTGATGTTTCGGTTCTGAAAAAAAGTTCCGACCCAAATGTCACCTGCCCATGGTCTCCAGTGATACTGCCTGACCTGCTGGAATACTCCAGCACTCTGTGTCTATTTTTTCAAATTTGTGTATGGAGACACTTCAGACTGATGGGGGATGGGGGGGGGGGGGGGGGGGGGGGGGGGGGGGGTTGAAAGCTGGAAAAGGGAGGGTGGAGGGGTGAGATAACACCTGGCAAGTGGAGGTGGATACAGGTGAAGGGCTGGGCTGTTGGCAGAGTAATTGACGTGGGCAAGAAATGAAAAGGAGTGTTGGGTCAGGAGAGAAGTGATATTTAAAGTCAGAGGGAAGGATACAGGTGGAACGATTTGGGGGAAGGGGTATGAAGAGAATGGGGATGGAAATAATTGATCGGGATTGGGAGATGCCCTTGTGTGCAGACCAGGAAGGGTGGAAGGGTTCCAACCTAAAACATCATTGGTTAGCTGATAGTCATGTGTACCGTGCTATCCAGTCATAGGAAAGACTATTCATAGTTACAATCAAGCAGCCCATTCTGTAAGAGTACACCATTCAGTGTGTTAAAGTCTGATTAAAGATAGTTCTATGGTCACCATGGAGGTAGATAGGAGGTCAGGACCACACTCCAGCTTGGTGAAAAGACGGTTCAGTTACTTGAGAACAGTTGGGAAGAAACTCCCTGAATCTGGAATTCCCTCTACAGATGTTGGCGGAACTGCTGAGTTCCTCCAGCACTTTCGTTTTGAATGTTATTTGTAATGTGTGTCATGCTAGTTGTTGCAAGTCTGAATATTTATATACAATCAATAGAAAGTGCTTACCCACAGAATACCTGTTTAAGAAAGAACTGCAGATGCTGGAAAAATCGAAGGTAGTCAGAAATGCTGGAGAAACTCAGCGGGTGAGGCAGCATCAATGGAGCGAAGGAAATAGGTGATGTTTCGGGTCGAGACCCTTCTTCAGACGAGAAGGATCTCGCCCAGAAACGTAACTTATTCCTTCGCTCCATAGATGCTGCCTCACCTGCTGAGTTTCCAGCATTTTTGTCTACCCACAGAATACCCATCACCTTAGTAACTAAAATAGGGAGAAGGCAAAGAGGCACAAGGGCGTAAAATAGCCCTAAAATAGGGCGGCACGGTGGCTGCCAGAGACCCTGGGTTCAATCCTGACCATGGGTGCGGCCTGTACGGAATTTATATGTCTCCCCATGACCTGCGTGGGTTTTCTTTGAGATCCTTGGTTTCCTCCCACACACCAAAGATGTACAGGTTTGTAGATTAATTGGCATGGTATAAATGTAAAATTGTCCCCAGTTTGTGTAGGATATTGTTAGTGCGTGAGGAATCACTGGTCGGTGCAATCTCGGTGGGCCGAAGAGGCTGTTTCTGCGCTGTATCTCTAAGCTAAAACTAAACTAAACAAGGGTTGCTATGGGATGATGCTAGAATTCATTTGCAGGAATTAAAATAAATAATTTGGTCGACACAGTGGGAACAAAAAAACTCCTTTGCTCCAAGTTGCTAATCCCTGTTCCAGTGAAAGAATGGAAAATATTCTGTAGTGGGGTCTTGAAATTTAGAATTGACCATTTTGATAAAATAACAGTGATCACTGACATCAGTTTAAATTGAAGTGAACCTGGTTGCTGCTAAGAGTTGTGTAGGTGAAGTAATCTGCCAGCAAGTCAAAAGTCACTTTTGCTGGAAGTTACGAATGCATTTTAAATAATCATAAACTTTTTTGTTTTTGTGATGTATGCACCCTTATACAGCATAGCAAATGCAAAATTGTCAATCATATACTTATCCCAAAATCTAAAGAGAAAGCATGATCAAATATAGTAATAATAAAAACACTTTTTTCAGTATTTTGTAAACAGATTTATTTTTGCACCTGTCCCAAATTGCAAGCCATGGCATTTTTTTTTGTACTTCTAATGTCAAAGATTTTTCTATTAGCACCACCTGTGGTATTTATGTGTGTCTTGATTGAACTCGTGATTTGACTGGATAGCACATAAACAAAAGCCTTCCACTGTATCTTGGCACACCTGACATTAATATGTACCAGGATAAACTTGTAGAAACATGGAACTGCAAATGCTGGTTTACAGCAAATTCAGCGGGTTAGGCTGCATCCCTGGAGAACATGAATTGAACATGGATAGAACATGTTCTCCAGGAATGCTATTTAACCTGCTGAATTACTCCTGCACTTTGTATTTTTTTTTAGTATGAGCTTATATATCTAACTGACCATATTCCATGACAACTGTCTTTCATATAAATATATTACTTTCAACTATTGCATTTATATCTTAAATCTTGCATGCCCACAGAAATCCCATGAATTACAGCTTTCTGATACGATTTATTGTAGTTTTCTCTAGGGGATATTTTTTGTGTTCTAGGGTAGGCCATAGCCACTAGGTGGCTGTGTGGATGAATTCATGGAGAACCAGTTTGTTAATAGTCTATTAATATTACAGGAAAATCAGTTTAACTGACTGTGTATTTCTTTTCCCACAGACCTATTTCTAGTTCTATTCCTTACCAATTATAGGTGGTGAATTTATGGAATTCATTGAAAGTCCCACATAGTGTAATGTAAGGTCAATATCTGACCTTAACATTTGAAAGGTTGGGGCTATTCTGTTTAATTCCTAGCAGAAACGTACATCAAAGTTTTGCTCTTTGTTCAGCCTAAGTGAGAAGATACATTGCCTCATGCTGTTTGTCTGAGCTTTATATCTCTTGCCCAGATCATCGCAGAACCCATTTACTCCCAACTTTGTTAAATTAACCACTTGCACCTTTTCCTCACTCACGTTGATGCTGAAATTCTCAGCATGTCGGGAGTTTCTTTATGTCACCTTCCTCAATTCCAGGCAACAATTTTCAAATCCTACACAACTCTACCATATGAATCTCTTCACAGATATTGTTTGTGATTGTCTTGATTTCAGGCCCTTTTTAGGGTCACTCTATTATGATTCTATCTTGCGGCAGCACACATTCTTCCATCTGTTTCCTATCCTCGATCTTTCTGTGCTTATTCCTGTGCTCTAAAATTTTGTTGCCACAAGGACATCCTTTTGCTTAAGTCCTTGGGAGAACCTCCCTAGAAGTTGCCTCCAAGCGCTGCTTAATGTTCATCGTAATTATTCCCTTCAACCTCTTCCCTCAGTAAGCACTTTGAAATATTTTGGCATTTGAGAGTCTGCCTAAGTTATTAATTTACTTATCACTCTCGTACCATGGCCACACTCTCATTTCACTCCTACCTTCGGGAAGAAGGTATAGGAGCCTGAAAACCATGAACTACTTGTTCAATAAACGCTTCTTATCCATTATCATCAGGCTCTTGAACACTACACAACACTAACTAAACTATTAGCTATGAACTGCCTTGGTTGCATTCAGGATTTTAGAAACATAGAAAATAGGTGCAGGAGTACGCCATTCGGCCCATCGAGCCAGCACCGCCATTCAATATGATAATGGCTGATCAGAATCAGCACCCCATTCCTGCTTTCTCCCCATATCCCTTGATTCCATTAGCCCGAAGAGCTCTGTACAACTCTCTCTTGAATACATCCAGTGAATTGGCTTCCACTGACTTCTGTGGCAAAGAATTCCACAGATTCACAACTCTCAGGGTGAAAAGGATTTTCCTCATCTCAGTCCTAAATGGCCTACCCCTTATTCTTATACTGTGACCCCTGGTTCTGGACTCCCCCAACATCGGGAACATTTTTGTTAAAGAAGGAACTGCAGATGCTGGAGAATCTAGGGTACACAAAAGGCTGGAGAAACTCAGCGGGTGCAGCAGCATCTAAGGAGCGAAGGAGATAGGTGACGTTTCGGGTCGAGACCCTTTTTCAGACTGGTCAGGGATCAGGGAAACGAGAGATATATGGACGGTGATGTGGAGAGATATAGAACAATGAATGAAAGATATGCAAAAAAGTATCGATGATAAAGGGAACAAGCCATTGGAAGCTGTTTGTAGTGTTAAAATGAAAAGCTAGTGCAACTAGTGGGGGAGAGATAGAGAGAGAGGGAATGCCAGGGCCCAAGGGCTGAGGGAGAGGTGGGAAGGGGAGGAGACAGCAAGGGTTAACAGAATTGAGAAAATTCAATGTTCAAGCCCAGAGGATGCAGACTCCCCAAGCGGAATATGAGGTGCTGTTCCTCCAACTTGCGGTGTTGCTCACAGTGGCCATGGAGGAGGCCCAGGACCGAGAGGTCGGATACGGAATAGGAGGGGGAGTTGAAGTGCTGAGCCACTGGGAGGTCGGGTTGGTTAATGCGGACCGAGCGGAGGTGTTCAGCGAAATGATCGCCAAGCCTCTGCTTGGTCTCACCGATATAGATCATCTGCATCTGGAGCAGCGGATGCAGTAGATGAGGTTGGAGGAGGTGCAGGTGAACCTCTGTCGGACCTGGAAGGACTGCTTGGGTCCCTGAAAGGAGTGGAGGGGGGAGGTGAAGGGACAACTGTAGCATTTCTTGCGGTTGCAAGGGAAAGTGCCCGGGGAAGGGGTAGAGCGGGAGGGAAGGGAAGAATTGACAAGGGAGTTGCGGAGGGGGCGGTCTTTGTGGAAGGCAGACGGGGGGAGAGGGGAAGATGTGGCGAGTGGAGGGGTCACGTTGGAGGTGGCGAAACTGGCGGAGGACAATGTGTTGTATTTGCCGGCTGGTGGGGTGAAAGGTGAGGACCAGGGGGACTCTGCCCTTGTTGCGAGTGGGGGGAAATGGGGAGATAGGGCAGTGTTGCGGGTATGGAGGAGACCCTGGTGCGAGCCTCATCTATAGTGGGGGAGGGGAATCCCCGTTCTCTGAAGAATGAGGACATTTGTGATGACCTGGTGTGGAACACCTCATCCTTTTATTTTTTTTTATTTTTTTTTTTTAACAAATGCTTTTATTTAATCATCACAAGTACAAAACATTAAAACAATCAGAAAATGCCTATATTTGGCATTTTACAAACAAAGTTTCAAATTAAAATATTATCATTTTTATCTATAATGCCTTCGACCTCCCTCGGTGACCAGCGTTCGCGGAAAGCCTCCACAGTCCCCGTGGACACGCGTGTTCCCTCTCTAGGGACACGCGGGCACGGACGTAACCCCGGAAGAGGGGCAGGCAGCGATGCTGTTGCGGCCGTCGACTGCCCGCTGCCTGGACCCGCGAATGGCCATCTTGGCCAGGCCCAGGAGCAAACCGACAGGGAGACCCCCTCCTCCCTCCCGACCCTCCCCCCTCTGTACCGGGTGCCAAAATATAAATAGTGTCGGACTAAAATGGAGCCAAATATTGAGGAGCAGCCCCTTCAGATACTCGAACAGGGGCTGCAACCTCTCGCACTCCAAGTATACATGGAACCGGTCTCCTCCTCGCCGCAAAGTGACAGGCGGCGGACGAGTCCGTGAGGCTCAAGTACCTGTTGCATGCCACGGCTTTGTGCAACACTCTCCACCCAGGTCCCCGATGTAAAGGGGGAGGACTCCCTTATAGAGAGACCTCCACTGAGGACCTTTCCCCTCGTCAGGTGGTAACACAGACCGCCAGGGCGTGTCTGGACGGAAGAAGAGGGCGAGGAACACCTCATCCTGGGAGCAGATGCGGCGTAGACGGAGGAATTGGGAATAGGGGATGGAGTCCTTACAGGAAGCAGGGTGGGAGGAAGAGTAGTCCAGGTAGCTGTGGGAGTCAGTTGGTTTGTAGTGGATGTCGGTCAGGAGTGTATCACCTGCAATAGAGATGGTGAGGTCAAGGAATGGTAGGGAAATGTCGGAAATGGTCCAAGTGTATTTGAGTGCCGGATGGAAGTTGGTGGTGAAATGGATGAAGTCAAGTCAGTTGTGTGTGGGTGCAGGAGGTGACACCAAAGCAGTCGTCGATGTAACGGAGGTAGAGGTCAGGGATGGGGCCCTGGTATGCCGAGAACAAGGATTGTTCGACGTGCCCGACAAAGAGGCAAGCGTAGCTGGGGCCCATGCGTGTGCCCATAGCTACGCCTTGTGTTTGGAGGAAATGGGAGGAGTCAAAAGAGAAGTTATTGAGGGTAAGGACCAACTCCGCTAGGCGGAGGAGGGTGTCAGTGGACGGGTATGGATTGCTCCTCTGGTCGAAGAAGAACCAACCGCAGGGCTTTGAGACCGTCCTGGTGGGGAATGGAGGTATAGAGTGACTGGACGTCCATGGTAAAGATGAGAGGATGGGGGCCTGGAGAATGGAATGCGCGGAGCCGACGGAGAGTGTCTGAGGTATCTCTCCCCCACCCTAGTCGCACTAGCTTCTCATTTTCACACTATAAACAGCTTACAATGGCTTGTTCCCTTTATCATCGATACTTTTTTGCATATCTTTCATTCATTGTTCTTTATCTCTCCACATCACCGTCTATACCTCTCGTTTCCCTGATCCCTGACCAGTCTGAAGAAGGGTCTCGACCCGAAACGTCGCCTATCTCCCTCGCTCCTTAGATGCTGCTGCACCCGCTGAGTTTCTCCAGCCTTTTGTGTACCCTCGGGAACATTTTTACTGCATTTAGCCTGTCCAATCCCGTAAGTCCAGGACAAGGGGTCACAGCTTATAAGACGGATCCTTTAAGAGAGATGAGAAGACTTTTTCACACAGAAGAGTGGTGAGTCTCTGGAACTCTCTGCCACAGAGGGTATCCTCATCTATATTTAAGATCCTTGTGGCTAAGGGGTATCAGAGGGTATGGGAGAGAAGGCAAATGATCAGCCATGATCATATTGGAATGGCGGTGCAGGCTGAATATACCTAATTTCTTGTTTCCCCGATCCATTCTTTCATCATATGTCAGTGACATCATCCTGGGAATGAACCTGGTGAACCCACGCTGCACTCCCTCAATAGCAAGAATGTCCTCCCTCAAACTAGGAGACCAAAACTTCCACAAATTAGGGGACCAAAATTGTACACAATACTCCAGGTGTAGTCTCACTAGGGCTCTGTACAACTGCAGAAGAACCTCTTTGCTCCTATATTCGATTCCTCTTGTTATAAAGGCTAACGTGCTATTCACTTTCTTCACTGCCTGCTGTACCTGCATGCTTTCTTTCATAGACTGATGTACAAGGACCCCCAGATCCCGTTGTACTTCCCCTTTTCCCAACTTGACACCATTTAGATAGTAATCTGCCTTCCTGTTTTTGCAACCAAAGTGGATAACCTCACATTTTTCCGCATTTAACTTCATCTGCCATGCATCTGCCCACTCCCCCAACCTGTCACCCTGCATTCTCATAGCATCCTCCTCGCAGTTCTCACTGCCACCCAGCTTTGTGTCATCTGCAAATTTGCTAATGTTACTTTGAATCCCTTCATCCAAATCATTGAGGTATATTGTAAATAGCTGTCGTCTCAGCACCGAGCCTTGCGGTACCCCACTAGTCACTGCCTGCCATTCTGAAAGGGACCCGTTAATCCCTACTCTTTGTTTCCTGTCTGCCAACCACTTCTCTATCCATGTCAGCACTCTACCCTCAATACCATGTGCCCTCATTTTGCCCACTTTTCTCCTCTGGGGACCTTAACAAATGCTTTCTGAAAGCCTTAGTCCAGGCTCTCCCTTATCCGGGCGGTCCTTCATTAATACTATGATTAAGGTCTGTTATGCTGCTGCAAGTAAGAATCTCCTTATTCTGTTGTTGGTACACATGACAATTAAGCACTCTTGACCCTAGGATATTTAAAAATGAGAATAAATTATTGAAGGGCATGAATTAAGAATGTCCTGACGTAGAGGATGAAATAATTGCATTTCTTTATTGCATAATTTCCACCACATAATTACAGCATCAAACCTTTTAACCTGCAGATTGTTTTTCTGGTGGATAAATTTGAAAGTATTTTACTTAATTTTTGTTGTTTCTACTCTAAATTTTAGATAGCGTGCACAGTAATGGCACACTGACAGGTGCTGTTCCTTTTGAAATAAACTGTATTAGGCTCTATGCCATAATTACTGTATTGCCGCTATCAATTCATAAGACCAATCCTCCCCATCCATTCTCGATGCTAAACAATGAGAAATCAGATTTTGTTTGATGTCTTAGTACGGGATGTGGAGAATGGGCTCATTCAGCTGAATACATTTACAAATGAAGTGCTGTTTGGTTAACTCTACAATTCCTATTTGAGGTTCTCGCTGTGGAAATGAAAGTAAGCGGAGATTTATGACATGGGCAGCTATGTAACTTGCCTTTTCTTTCTTTCAACAGAGAGTAACTATGCCGGGGAAGCTGAAAGTCAGGATTGTGGCTGGCCGTCACCTGCCTGTTATGGACAGGGCCAGTGACCTCACCGATGCATTTGTAGAGGTTTGTATACCTTAAGCAAAACTCACTCTAATGTAACATTTACTATCCGTTGTGGGATTCTGCATTGGGTGCAAATGCAGCTCACCATGCTATGAATATGGTGACTGTAATTAAATGGGGGGGGGGGGGGGGTGATGTCAGCGGGTGATCAGCTATTGTAGAAAGGGCAGTGTAACGCAACGTACAACCGAGGAGAGGAAATAAAAAGCCACAAAGAATCAGCTGAGAGGAGTGTGATACAGTGGCGCAGTTGGTGAAGACCCGCTTTCGATCCTGACCATAGGTTTTCACTGTTTGGAGTTTACACGGTGTGTGTGTGGGTTTCTCCGTGTAGGTTTCCTCCAGGATGTGGTTTCCTACCACATCCCAAGTTTGTGTGTGTGTGTGTGTGTGTGTGTGTTTGTTGGTTAATTGGCCTCTATAAATTGCCCCCTAGCGAGCAGAGAGTGAATGCTGATGTGGGATAATGCAGAACTAGTGTGAACAGATGAGCAATGGTGTGATGGACTCTGTGGGTCGAAGGGCCTGTTTCCATGCTGTATCTTTACACAAGTGTCCAGAACTCCATACTCACTTTTGGGCACGAAACCCACCGGTGCTTTTTGAAGATGTTGGCCGTGGCACAATTGGCACCATCTATATCCTGGTTAGTTGGTGGCTTCACATAATTTAGGCTGACACTCTACTCCAATCCCAAAGTGCTGTTGCCGAAACATTGAACTGAAATCCGATCTAACTTCTCGGGTGGATGTGAAATTTTCCATGGCACTATTGAGAAAAGAGAACCTTAATATTCGAACACAAGAAAATAAGCACAGGAGTAAGGCCACCATGCAACCTCAAGCCAACCCAGCCTTTCAATGTCGTAGTGGCTGGTCTATGCTGGGCTCACCTGTGCCAGTTCACCATAATGCCAGTTCCTTGATTTTCCAAATTTTTATGTATCTCCATCTTAAATGTATCTAACAATTTGGTCTCTACCATTTGCAAATAGAGAATTTCAGAGATTCATTGCCCTCTGAAAGGAATTTCTAAACACCTCCATTTTAAATTATAAACCCCCTAACCCAGCAGCTAAGTCCCCTTGTTCACGACTGTTCCCCCTAGTGAAAATATCTTAACATGTACTCTATTAAGCTCTCATGATCTTATGTTTAAATTGGACCACCCCTTGATCTTCTACATTGCAAGGAATACCAACTCAAACTCTCTGGCTTTTCTTGATTGGACAACCCACATCCCAAGAATGACCTTTTGTTGATTTTAAGATTCTGAAAAATGATATTTTAATGAGGAAGGGCCCTGTCCTGAAATCTCATCTGTCCATCCCTCCATAGATGCCGCCTGTCCTGCTAAGTTGCTCCAGCGCATAGTGTTTTGCTTTAAATGAAGGTTGTTTATTTCTGTTCAATGTCACCTCCTATGGCCGATTCTGCATCTAGCTAGAGGCAAAATGTATGATTCAAGAGAGTTTAGTTTAAACATACAGCCTGGGAACAGGCCCTTCAGCCCACTGAAACAATGCCGATCAGCGATCACCTGTACATTAGTTCCACCCTACACACTAGGAACACTTTATAGAAGCCAATTAACCTACGGACCCGCACATCTTGGGAATGTTCGAAGAAACTGGGGCATCCGGAGAAAGGCCACGCGGTCATAGGGAGAACATACAAACTGTACAGGCAGCACCCGTAGTCAGGATCAAACCTGGATCTCTGGTGCTGTAAGGCAGCAGTCTACTGCTGCGCCATCGTGTTGCATCTGCAGCGTAGATATTCATTCTGTAACTAAAGAAGAATATAAGCAGAGTTTAAAAAGGAATGGAAAATACATGTACAACTCTTCCTTGCAGGTTAAGTTTGGTAATACAACATTTAAGACAGATGTGCACCACAAATCGCTCAATCCCCAATGGAATTCAGAATGGTTTAAATTTGAGGTAAGTCTTGCATTGTAGGTTTGCTGGAATATTAAATATGCATCTTGTACTTTGTTAATTGAATCAGAAATGTTAAGCTATTGGCTATAACGTTGGAGCTGATTTTAACAGGTGTTTCAATTTAAGGAATAACAGGTAATGACTTGACAGTAAGTAACGTCTAACCTGGCCCAGGTGCACATGTTCTTTTGGGCTGACTGAGTTATCCAGGATTGGTGAGGCATTAGTGACATCCTGCCTAAGACCCGTTCTTGAAACTTCCTTTGTCTTTGTCAGGCAGTGGCTCCCCATTCGAAGGTCAGACTGCTATCAAAACGGTGAAGAATTGCAAAATAATATTCTCCTAGAAAATTCAGCTTAAAAAAAACTTCTAACTGGTTAGAAATATGTAAAGAAACATTAAAGATATCCAAAAAGCCACAAATATTTCTTTTAATTGAATTTCTCCCGAAAGATAATTTATAATTAATATTATTATAAATGTATAATTTATATTATTATAAATATAATTATATAATAATATGTAATAAATATAATAATATTATAATATATTATACAAAATAAAGATGCTTGAATACTGAAATAGTACAGGAAATGCTGGAAGTATTAAGGAGGCCGCCTTGTTATGGAATATAGAAAAGTACAGCACAGGACAGCCCTTTCGGCCCACAATGTCTGCGCTGAATATGATGCCAAGCTAAACTATTCACATCTGCCTGCACATGATCCATACCCCTCCAATCTTTGCACATCCATATGCCTTTCTAAAAAAACCCTGAATGCTACTTTCATATCTTCTTCCTTCACCACCCCCGGCAGCGCATTCTGGGCAACCAGCACCCCTGTGTAAACAAAAACCTGCCCCGCGTATCAACTTTAAACTTTGCCCTTTGTTGCACAGTTCATGGGGTCCCGAGCTAAATTGTCACCTATCTATCCCATCTATAGATGCTGCCTGACTCTCTGATTTACTACAGGCATTTTGTGCTTTATTGATAAAACAGTGTTTCTCAATGTAACTGGTATCGCCATAGCTCATGGTCACTGTGCAGGCTGTACAACCTGTAGAAACAGAGTTTAATCAGATGAATTCATGTCTTTTGACGGGTGAAAATTTTCTTGAAGGTTGATGATGAAGACTTGCAAGATGAACCGCTGCAGATAACAGTTCTGGATCATGATACCTACAGCGCTAACGACGCGATTGGGAAAGTATATATTGATATTGACCCTTTACTGTCCAATGAAGCTGCTGCCATTCTCTCTGGCTGGTTTCCAATCTACGACACTATTCACGGTGAGTTCAATTTCTGAAAATTAATGAGTTTATATCAACTGGTAGTATGGTGTAATGGTCAGAAACGCTGGCAGTGCAAATTAAGCACATGATTTACTACATTACTCATGTTCATGAGTAATGTAGTAAATGTAGCCCACAAAGTAACTTGGTTGCAATTCATTGTGAACGTGGCGATGTTAATTTGTTATTTACTGTACTGCATCCACAGTATTTTAAATTGTTTTGCAATATTTTTCATGCTGATGAATTGTGGTATTTTTGAGGCTTGTGGGTGGTTAACCTGTTCAGTGCTAGCCCTGAGCATGCTCGGGTCATGGCCAATAGTAAAACCAACTTGGCAGTGAACACGTTTTAAAAAAAAAAAATTATGCTTGGTCAACTTTCTCTGTAGAGTTAAAGCATACATTTAAACTAATATTCCAAGATGTAAGATCCAGGATGAAGTATTTATTTGTTAAAGAATAACTGCCTAAAAGTTTGCCATCACATGAAACTTCAGTTATAATGGAGGGAGGAGGGAGAAATGTGCACTCTGGTCGTGGTGGTCTGGGCAGTTCCAGGCTTTGGGGGGTGGGGCATCATAGCCCAGCATCTGTTTTGGGGGAGGACAACTGTTGGGGAGGATAGACATGAGGAACGGCAGAAAGGCAATGCCCTCAAGAGATGCTGCCTGACCTGCTGAGTCACTCCAGCACTCTGTATCTTTTGTTGTAAATGGGCAAACAATTAAAAGAAACATTCTGCCAATTTCTATGAAGGTGTCAACTAGTGATTTTGCACAACATATTTTGCTCGCAGTTGGGGGGGCGCAGTGGTAGAGTTGCTGCCTTACAGCGCCAGGGACCTGGCTACAGATACTGTCAGTACAGAGTTTGCACATTCTCCCTGTGACCACGTGGGTTTCTTCCGGATGCTCTGGTTTCCTCCCACATTCCAAAGATGTACGGATTTGTTGGTTAATTGGCCTCTGTAAATTGTCCTTAGTTTGTCCCTAGTGTGTAGGGTAGCACTAATGTATGGGTGATCGTTGGTCTGCAGTGACAGAATTTTGTATCGTTTCAAGGATTCCTCCTTTAAGTCACTATGATTGAAGACAGGGGTTTAGGAGATAATCGAAACGCATTCACGAGCTCTCCACGAGACATTCAATGCCGTCGAAAGATAAATCTTCCCAAAACACAGTCTCTTGGTTAATAGTTTCTTTATTGTAGCAGTAATACAGTAAGATATTCATCCAAACCTCTTCTTGTTTAAGTACATTTTGATCTTACTCGTAGACAAACTCATGCATGGTCGAAAGCTGTGACCTCTTCCCGCATACTTCTTCAAACTAAACTAATTACTACGGCGTCTGCGCAGGAATCCCAGCCGTAAACACACCTCTGACTATGTAAAAAATCCCACCCACATAACTACAGGCAGATAAAATTTAAAGGTAACTGGTTATAACATAGTTATAGTTATAACATACTGTGTTAAGCTAAATGGCTACTACAAAAGCAAAGAGCAGATTTTAGACCATTGGATATTTCTAAACACTCTCACCTCCTTCGGAACATTGTTATATCATTGCATTAACTTGTGCAATCCATCGGGGTTACTTGCAAAATTTGTGAACCTTTAATTCTTTGCTCAGTTGTCATTTTGTTTCGTATTCAAATCATTGACTGCATTAAAATAATTGTTTTGAACAGGTATCAGAGGAGAAATTAATGTCATGGTGAAAGTAGATCTCTTCAATGATTTGAACCGCTTCCGACAATCATCTTGTGGAGTCAAGTTTTTTTGTAGTAAGTATGTTTGCATCCACTCCCGACACACAAGGGGCAATTTACAGAGGCCAGTCAACATATAAGCTGTCACGTCTTTGGGATGTGAGAGGAAGCGGAGCACCCGGAGGAAACCCTCACAGTCACAGGGAGAACGTACAGACAGCACCAGGGGTCAGGATTGAACCCGCATCTCTGGCGCTGAGTCAGCGGGTCTACTAGCTGTACACCCATTTTCAGCACCGTGTTTACAGGGCAAGTATATTAAAGTATGTAAACACACAGTGCTGGAGTTAACTCTTTGTTCTGTGAGTCTATATTAAAGTGAGAATTGGATGGTAAAGTTCTCATCATCTTTTTATAGCAATTCCTTTGTGTGGCTCTAACTTACTGATGTGTCCAGATCTCATACCCGCATTTCTCATTACCAAACAGTGAAGCTTTTTAACTGGTGGAGAAACTCAGCGGGTGAGGCAGCATCTATGGAGCAAAGGAAATAGGCAATGTTTCGACCCGCTGAGTTTCTCCAGCACTTTTGTCTACCTTCGATTTTCCAGCATCTGCAGTTCCTTCTTAAACATAAAGGTTTTTAACTGAGCATTTTGTTAATGAAAACTGGGTTGATGTGATTCGAAGCAATCTGACTATCATGCACAGTTAGCAGGGAAAGGAAATTCTAATCCAGTTCATATGCATTCCGATCTCAACAGGACTGCAATAAATTTCTGTAAGTTATTAAACGTGATTATTGTTTGCATAGTTTCTTGACCTCATAATAAATCATTACAATGGGCGGCAATCAAGGGGCGGCATGTGGCGCAGTGGTAGAGTTGCTGCCTTGCAGCGCCAGAGACTCAGGTTAGACCCAGACTGCGGGTGCTGTCTCTATGGAGTTTGTACGTCCTCCCCGTGAACACATGGGTTTTGGCCGGGTGTGCTGGTTTCCTCTCACTCTCCAAAGACTTACAGATTTGTTAGTTAATTTGGCTTCATTTATAAATTGTAAATCTTCCTTGTTGTGTAGGATAGTGCTAGTGTACGGGGATTGCTGGTTGGCCCGGACTCAGTGGGCCAAAGGGCTTGTTTCTGCGTTGTATCTCTAAACTAAAGGACAACATTGCTTTTGCCTCAGTCTTGCCTTGCAAATTTGACGGTGTGTTTTTCTCTCAACAGCTCCGTCCATTCCTAAGTGCTACAAGGCAGTAACAATCCATGGATTTGTGGAAGAATTGGTGGTGAACGAAGATCCTGAGTACCAATGGATTGATAGAATACGTACACCCAGAGCATCAAATGAAGCCAGGCAGCGGCTAATCTCATTGATGTCAGGTAGAAAGTCTTGCTGATTGTTGCCAATGTCTTTGTTGATGTGTCAGAGCTTGTTTGATATGGCAGAAATTTGCATAGGGGATTTATGCTTCTTCTGAACGGTTAAGCCAGTTATTGATTGATTAAAAGGTACAGCATGGAAACAGGCCACTCGGCTCACCAAATCCACGCCGACCATGATTCGCACTGGTTCTATGGTTATTCTTTTTTCCCATCCATCCCCCAATTTACAGAGACCAATTAATCTACAAACAAGTGGTAAAAACCAGTGTCTGGAGGCTGTAAACAAAAAAATATACGCTGATCTCGCAGTGTGCTACAACAAAGTATTGAGCTTGAGATCAAAGCAGAATATGCAGGAAACACTCACCAGTTCAGGCTGCATCTGCGGGAAGCAACACCTGTTAAAGTTTTAAAGACCCTTCATCAGACCCTACCCAGTCCATCTGGCAGTCCCTCTTTGCCTTCCACACCTCCATTTTTGATCTCCTTTCGATTTCTTTATTGGTTTTTAATTAAAAATCTCCTTTCCGCTTTTACTCACCCCTACATTGTTCTCCGAATTGCTTTATTTTTAATCAACATACCAGACTAGCCCGTCTTTCCCAAATTTATCAAATAATGGGATGTCATGCTGCAACTGTACAAAAACATTGGTTACATCGCACTTGGAGTTTTGGTCACCCCACGCAGGAAGGATGTGGTAGCGATAGAGGGAGTACAGGAGAGATTCACCAGGATACTGCCTGGAAGGGGGAACGCCATTCATAAGGAGAGGTTAGATTGGTCGTCTTACTCTCACTGGAATATATAAGGCTGAGGGGTGACAGGCTTACACAATTATGAGGGCATAGATAGTTTTAGATAATCAGTCGTTTTCCCCGGGCAGAGGAGTCTTGAACAAAGGACTTAGGTTCAAGGTAAGGGAGGAGAAATTTAAAGGGGTACATTTTTTCCGCAGAAGGTGGTGGTTATTTCTATGAGCTTCCAGATGAGGTGATAGAAGAAGATACAGTCAGTTTTTAAAAGGCATTTAAACATAATGAGATTTGAAAGACATAGTGACACATGGGCATAATGCAGGCTAATCAGATTAACGCAGGTGAGCATCACGGTGGTTTTGATCATTTGGGCTAAAAGGACCCGTTTTCATGCTGTACCATTCTATGGTAATTTCTCATCAAATGTTGTATTCTGTGCTGCATGGACTCATGCTACTTATTTGATGATGATGATTATTACTTGTTGCATTTACAGCTGTGTTTATAACAGCAAAGGTTTCAGACCCCGGGCTCTTTTGTTAGTTTAGAGATTCAATATGTAAACGGTCCCTTCGGCCCACCAAGAATAGGCTGACCATCGATCACACGTTTGCACTGGTTTTATGTTATCCCACCTTCACAAAACACTCCCTCCACTATTTACAGTGGCCAATTAACCTAGAAATCCACTCGTCTTTGGGATGTGGGAGGAAACCGCAGCACCCGGAGGGTCACAGGGAGATCATGCAAACTCCACCTGCGGTTAGGACCGAACTCAGGGCTCTGGCTTTATGAGGCAGCAGCTCCACCAACTGCGCCACTGTACTGTCCTGTGGCACTGTTGATTAGCAACTCAATGCGTTTCACTGGATTTGCATTCTGTGGACCACTTTGTTTCGTAATTTATCCTTTAAATGATTTGGCAACAGCATACTACATCAAAACGCTAGTTGCTTGATACACTGCAACCAAGATGCACTACTATCTCTAACGTGCTTGCATTCAGGTGCTGTATTTTAAACACTATATATTCAGTACACTGGTGGTGTTCACTATTGCCAACCATTTCTTGAAGAATTATGTGGCTGAAATCACGTTATCATGTTTTATAGGCGGTGGTTTTCAGCATTTTCAGTCTTTTTTTTATTTTAATTTTTTTATTAGAAGTAATGTACAATAGTATAAACCAAGAATAACATAATACATTTCATGTACCACTTCTTGTTTTAAACTTTAATAATAGGAAAGTAACAGGAGGAAGAAAAAGAGAAATAAAGAAAGTTAGATAAGATAGTGAGTACATGAAAAAGTGAAAAGAAAGAGCCCGTAAAGACATAGAGCGCGAGGAAGAATAAAAGAAAAAAAAAAGAAAAGAAAAAAAGGAAAATATAAGAAAATAAGATAAGATAAAAGGGATGTACCTGCTTCATATCTTTACACGCCCCTCACCCAGGTCCTGAAACAGTTTATTTCCAGAGTTGTGTTGCATCCTATGCTTGTAATGTCGATAAATGGAGACCAAATCTTTAAGAATTGCCTGCTAGAACGAATCTCATGTCTTCGAGGTGTAACATTTCGGACATATTTGAAATCCACATTTTTACCGTTAGTGTGGGTGCGTTTTTCCAAAATTTAAGTATGTGTTTTTTTGCATTTTCAGTCATAAAAGTAACACTATATAATTTGTTAAACAGGTGAACTGCAAAGGAAAATTGGCCTTAAGGTTCTTGAGATGGGAGGCAATGCGGTTGTTGGCTACCTGCAGTGTTTTGACTTGGAAGGAGAATCTGGGCTTGTGGTACGTGCTATTGGGACTGCATGTACGCTGGATAAACTGAGTAATGCAGCTACATCATTTCTACCTCCATGTAGCTCTCCATCCAAAGATCTGAAAGAGTAAGTACAAGGTTGCAAGTATGTGCAATCTCATTCTCCGCTTATTTTTTTCTTCTGCTGCATGCAAGATTCATGTGCCTCTTCTTTGCACACTTCAAATATATTTGAGCATGGTTGAATACAAAGATTTATTGCAATTGTAAATCCCATTTACCCTGAGATACATCAAGAAGCAAGACATATAAAATAAATGGGAGCTTTCTTGAATGATTTGTGGATATAAAACTTAGCAGCCGGAAAGCATCGATAGTCCATAAACCAATGCAATAACAGCGCTACATTTTTTAGCAAACGTTATGACTTAAACCAAATCTTTAAAGTTATAAAAAGTTATAAGAACATTAAATGCATATTTTGTATTGTTACGCTTTCCTGTAATTCCTGGTTTTGTGATGTCATGTTCCATTCTTACAAATGGTTGTCTAGACCGCACTCAGAGTATTGTGCGCGGTTCTCAATGCCACCCCAAAGGAAGGATGTGATCTGCAGACAGGATTCATGGGGATGTTTGCCTCGATTAGAGGGCTTAAATTGGAAGACGAGATTGAATAGATTGGAATAGTTTTCCCTCGAGTAAAGAAGGCTGTAGGGGAACCTTTTCACACGGTGGATAAATGGAACGATCTACCAGAGGGAATGGCAGAGGCAGGTTTCATTACGAAAATAGACACATTCTTTCTCTCCAGATATGCTGCCTGTCCCGCTGAGTTACTGCAGCATTTTGAGTCTACGGTTTAAACCAGCATCTGCAGTTCCATCCTACGGTTTTCATTACAATGTTCAAAATGCATCCTTGAACAGGTACATAGATAGGAAAGGTGTAGAGGAAATTAGGCCAAATGCAGGCAAATGGGATTTGTCTTGCATTGGATAAAATGTTACTGCACTTATCTTTGTTACATACGCTCAAGTAGCCTGGCGTTGCATGTTCCTGATTTTAACTTTCATGCGATGATGGTTAAACTTTTGGCCATCGTTTTTAGTGATGTCATGCAGAATATTGAGAACACTGCTAAAAGGATGCAAAGTATCATCAAGTGTGCTAATTGTAACATTTTCAATTGATTTCCTCATCTCTTGAAGGCATTATGAGATGCTTGGGTGTCATTCCATGCTCATTACTTCATACAAAAGTAACTCGCCTGTGAATCAAGGCAGCAAATGTTTGCGACCTCCATGTCGTGGAGACAGCAGGAGATCTTGTTTTCACATGAATGCATGCAGGCTTGCTCACTTTTGAAGTATGTTTAGGTTCATCGTTGTCACGTGTACCGGTGGTACGGTGAAAAGCTATTGTCTGCGTGCTATCCAATCACATCAGATAATACTATACATCAATGCAATCATGCCAAACGCCAGTACAGAAGGTAGAGCGATGAGAAAGATACCCGGGTCCTCCTGATTAAGTGACCATTTCTTCCCAGCTGTTATCAGGCAACTGAATCATCCTACCGCAACCAGAGAGCAGTGCTGAACTACAATCTACCTCTTTGGTGAGCCTCGGACTATCCTTGATTGGACTTTGCTGGCTTTACCTTACTCTGTATCTATACGCTGTAAATTGCTAGATTGTAACCATGTATTATCTTTCTGCTGACTGAATAGCACGCAACAAAAGCTTCTCACTGTACTTCGGCACATGTGACAATAAACTAAACAAAATTAAATAGTAGCTGGGAAGAAACTGTCCCTGAATCTGGAGCATAGAGTCATACAGCTGGAAACAGGTCCTTCGACCAACTTGCCCATGCCGACCAGCATGTCCCATACAGGCCTTTGTTACCAGCTGCAGCTGGGACTGTAAAATGCATATGGACTCAGTGGACTGTTCTGTACAGATATACGGGGATAGTCTTGCTGAGCTGTATGCAAAACATTTCACCATTTGGTGTACGTGACAATAATTATAAAAGATGAAATAGCGGCACATTTGGATAGCAGTAACAGGATCGATCCGAGTCAGCATTGATTTACAAAGGGGAAATCATGCTTGATTAATCTTCTGGAGGTTTTTGAGGATATAACCAGGAAAATGGACAAGGGAGAGCCAGTGGATGTAGTGTACCTGGACTTTCAGAAAGCCCTTGATAATGTCCCACATAGGAGATTAGTAGGCAAAATGAGAGCACATGTTATTGAGAGTAGAGTGCTGACATGGATCTACTCCAATTGGTTGGCTGACAGAAAACAAAGAGTAGGGATTAATGGGTCCCTTTCAGATTGGCAAGCAGTGACTAGTGGGGTACCGCAAGGCTCGATGCTGGGACCACAGCTATTTACAATATACATTAATGATTTAGATGGAGGGATTAAAAGTAACATTAGCAAATTTGCAGATGACACAAAGCTGGGTGACAGTTGTGAAGAGGATGTTATGAGGATGCAGGGTGACTTGACAGGTTGGGTGAGTGGCAGATGCATGGCAGATGCAGTTTAATGTGGATAAATGTGTGGTTATCTACTTTGGTAGCAAAAACAGGAAGGCAGATTGGTATCTAAAGGGAGTCAAGTTGGGGAAAAAGGGAAGTACAATGGGATCTGGGGGTCCTTGTTCGTCAGTCAATTAAATGCATGCATGCAGGTACAGCAGGCAGTGAAGAAAGCAAATGGCATGCTGGCCTTCATAACGAGAAGTTGAGTATAGGCGCAAAGAGGTCCTTCTGCAGTTGTACAGGGCCCTAGTAAGACCACACCTGGAGTATTGTGTGCAGTTTTGGCCTCCCAATTTGAGGAAGTACATTCTTGCTATTGAGGGAGTGCAATGTAGGTTCATCAGGTTCATTCCTGGGATAGCGGGACTGTCATATGTTGATAGAATGAAGTGGCTGAGCTTGTATACTCTGGAATTTAGAAACATGAGAAGGGATCTTATTGAAACATATACGATATTTAAGGGTTCGGACAGGCTAGAAGCAGGAAACATGTTCCCGATGTTGGGGGAGTCCAGAACCTGGGGCCACAGTTTAAGAATAAGGGGTAAGTCATTCAGAATGGAGATGAGGCCAAACATTTTCACACAGAGAGTTGTGAGTCTGTGAAATTCTCTGCCTCAGAGGGCTGGTTCTCTGGATACTTTCAAGAGAGAGCTAGACAAAGCTCTTAATGATAGCAGAATCAAGGGATATGGGGAGAAGGCAGGAATGGGGTACAGATTTTCGATCAGCCATTATCACATTGAATGGCGGTGCTGGCTCGAAGGGCCGAATGACCTATTCCTGCACCTATTGCCTATTGAAAGTGTTGAATATAATTTCTCACCATTGAACCGTGACGCTTCCAGAGAAAAAGTCCAATATCTGCAATGAAGTAGGTTGGAGAATCAGGATTATAGCCTAGCTTATGACAGGACTATTCAAGGGTCTGGCAGCAGAGGGGAAAAATCTATTCCTGAGTCTGGTGGTGCACGTTTTCAAGCCTCTATCTTCTGCCCAACCGGAGTGGGGAGAAGGGGAAATGATTGGGGAGGGAAAGATCCTTGATTATGTTGGCTACTCTCCCAAGGCAGTGTGCTGCATAGATGACGGGGTACCTGGTCTGTGTGATGTGGCACTGTGGCTGACTCTTGTACAACGGGCTTGCCACATTACAGGAAAGATATGGCGCCTTAATCGCAGATGAGGGTGCAGGAGAGTTTAATCAAGATGTTGCTCGGATTAGAGATCAAGTCAAGTTAAGAGAATTTATTGTCATGTGTCCCAGATAGGACAATAAACAAATAAAGTGCAATAGGCTGTTATAGTTCAGAGTTTGTTTGAAGTTGTGTTTAATAGTCTGATGGCTGTGGGGAAGAAGCTGTTCCTGAGCCTGGATGTTGCAGATTTCAGGTTCCTGTACCTTCTACCTGATAGCAGCGGAGAGATGAGTGTGTGGCCAGGATGGTGTGGGTCCTTGATGATGTTGGCATCCTTTTTGAGGCAGCGAATAAGCGGAGGTTGGGCAAACTCTGCTTTCTCTGGAACGATGGAGGTTGGGGGTAGACCTGAAATTATGAGAGGCATAGATGGGATAGTCAGATCCTTTTTCCCAGGGTAGAAATGTCCATAACTGTAGCTTTAAGGTAAGAGTGGGAAAGTCTCAAGGAGATTTGCAAGACAAGTGTTTCTTTACATGCAATGGTAGGTAGGTGGCTAAAATGCACTGCAAGGTAGATGGTGGAAGCCGATACGATAACAGTTTTTTAATACTGACTTGCATATGAACAGGCAGGGAATGCACGGATATGGCCCATGTGCTGGCGGATGGGATTAGTTTAATTTGCCATCATGTTTGGCACGGATATTGTGGGTTGAAGGGCCTGCTCCTTTGCTGTGCTGTTCTATGTTTTATGACTCTTCACCAGATCGTTCCTTTCCCTGATCTAAATTCATCGAGGTCAATTGTTGCACTGGCTCAATTGGCCACCTTGGTAAAGTACCAGGATAAAAATTGAGCTCTTTCTAGCCTTAATAAAACCCTACAAATGAGTACCAAAGCCTTCAGTTTTTCCAAATTTTAGCCCAAACTTTAAAAAATATACATCCAGTAAGGGAAGCACGTAATCTGTCAACGCAGTGAAAAAAAAAGACCCACTATAACTCGTGCAGAATTGTCAGTATATTTGAGTTTCCTCCAACTCTGTGTCCTGTTTATGAATGGCATAACCTTACATGAGAACTTTATTGGTAGCTTGAACCACACCATTTTGATGATTCAGCACATTGTTTTAAAATGTTTAGTTTATTTTCTATTATATCTATTTAGCATGTTTCTTTCTGTGCTTTGGAGAGTACTGTTATTTTGATTGTGTGTGTGTGTATGTAAAATTATTGTGTCCAATCTTTTTGATTTTTTTTTTTACCTATTTGGAGTTCGAACATGGAGAATTTCTTGTTCTAAGGTACACCGCATAGCAGAAATATCACATTTTGGTTAACTGTTTACATTTGAAGTTTTTAGAAATGTTTTGAAAAGAATTGTGGTGACAGGTGGAAAGAATGATGATTGTGGAGGATGAACAGAATACGTTTTTAATATTTTGAAAGGCTTAATAGGAATTGCACAAAGTGCCAGAGTAACTCGGCGGATCAGGCAGCATCTCTGGAGAACATGGGTGGGTGACATTTCGGTCTGAGACCCTAATTCGTGCTGCCGCACCTGCCACGTTACTCCAGCACTTTGTGTCCTTTTGTGTATTAACCAGCATCTGCAGTGCCATCGAGGAACAACATAGATAGAATGGAGAAACAGAAAATATTTAGCCTCATAGACGTCTGTAAAGGACTGTTTGGCAAAAGATGGCCTTTTTTTTAAAAACTCTGCAGAGATAAGCAAATAGTTCTGCAAACAGTGCTGGAAGAACTCAACAGGTCAGGCAGCATCTGTGGAGGGAATGGACAGGCGACATTACTGGTTGGGGCACTTCTCCAGTTTGAAGAAAGGTCTGAACCCAAACTTAGTGTGTATATTACCTGGGCAGATGATATACGAACATAGAAAGGACCATTAAAAATATGTATGGGCCAGCTAGGGGGCAGCAACATGGCAGTGAAAGAAGCTGAGTGGACCAAGCTATTTATCGTTAAATGCATGATTGGAAAAAAAGAGGACTTTGACCCTTCCCTCCCCCCCACGAAAATGCAGTGCTTAGGCCGGGTGAGGTGGCTGATCTCAATCTCATCGGGACCACTGCACTGATCGGCGGGTCAAATTGGCCCCTGCTGCCGTGGTTCTGAAACTCCGACCTGGCCGGAAACAACAGATCCGTTCCCATAGCCAACTTCCGAAGTGACTTGCAGGCCACTATCTCAGCTCCTCTGTGGTCTAGGCTGACCGTTCTGGTACTGTTTGACTCATCTCTGAGGCTGTGACCTCGGTTGATCTTGCAACATGGATAACCTGGAAGCTCTGGAACCAAGGGTGCCGGAAAGTCAGTAGTGGACCCGTATAGCTCTTTCCGTACAAAAAAACCTACAACGTACCTAATAAGTACAACAGAGCGAATGAACAATAAAGGCATGTTGAGAAAACGTGAGAGTGAAAAGTGGAAGGATGTTTGTGTTGAGTACAAGAATTGGCCATTTGGGTCATACATTTTAGGTAGTGTTTTCATTCTGAGCTTTCCTCTTTTATCAAGCCAATGCTATCCTTAATTTTCCCATCTCTTTTTTAATTTACACTAAATGATGAGCTTTCAAATTTATTGTGGGTACAATCATTCTGAACTAACATCAAATTATATGTGTTATACATTTGAAAAATGATGTATTTGACAAGGAACAGCTGCACTGGGGTACAGTAAATTTTATGCACTGTTTGGTATGTATAACTTGTGTATGAAATGTCTAAAGATATGACGTATTGCTTCTGTCATTTATTGATTTCAAATAGATTTTAATATTTTAATACCTAATTCTAAGTAATGAAGTATTAGCTCATAACTCTTATAATTTTTGATAATGGGATTTTAGTTTTGTGCTTAATTGTAATTTTATTGTTGATTTGGTAGCTTCCTTTCCAATTAGAGAAATCTCCCTTTGTGGTTTGTTCTGGACTAGTGCGCTTTAGTTTTTCTTAAGGGATTATTGCTTGCTAGATAGTTATGGCTAGATTTTCATGTTCATAAAGGAGCAGAATTAAGCTATTCACCCCATTGAGTCTGCTCCGCCATTCAATCATGGCTAATTCCCTCTCAACCCCATTCTCCTGCCTTCTACCCGTGGCCTTTATTAGTCAAGATACCCTTACTAATCAAGAAACTATCAATCTCTGCTTTAAAAGTACCCAATAACTAGGTCTCCACTGCCGTCTGTGGTCATGAATTCCACAGATTTACTGCCCTCTGGCTCAAGAAATAAATTCCTTCTCATCTCCATTCGAATAGCCCTGTCCCACCACGATGCGAGTTCATTCAAGAGCTCTCCCGAGTTTAAAAAAAATCAAACTCGTGGTAAGCACGGAGAATGAACGTAGCGGGTACGTCGGAGCTCGAGGATGTCTCTTAGTGGCTCGTAACGCTAACGGCAGGTACTCGGGAAGACTCGCTAACGGCAGGTAAGCTCGGGAAGGCTGTTGAAAAATGTCCACAAGAGCCCCGAGTACCGACAAGCGGCCATTATCGTAAATCTCTGAGTTCGAATCAGGGCAAACTCGGGAGAACGCTTTAAATGAACTCGTACAGTGGGACAGGGCTTTAAAGATATGTCCCTTTTATTCTGAGGCTGTGCCCTCCGGTCCAAGACTCTCCCGCTACTGGGAACATCCTCCCCACATCCACTCTATCTAGTCCTCTCATTATATGGTAGGTTTCAGCGTTCCTTAAGCCTCCCCTTTAGTTTGTTGAAAAATAATCTAAATGAGATTTGAAGTTCAATTGTTTCATTTTAACAGTCAATTGAAAGCTGTGTCAACTATATTTTATCTAATTTCTGGCATTTGGTTAGATTCACATTTTAGATGAGGAATGAAGTTTGCAGTTGGTTGAAAGAATTTATCTTGTGTGGATTTAAACCAAGCTCTCTAAAGGTTAATGAAAGGACATTGGTCTTGACTGATGATGCATCCAATTTTGAAAACCTGAGCCTTTAACAGACGCTTTATTAATTCCCTATCTAATACCCTTCTTGCGCAGATTCCAAGTAATTCATTACAGGAAAGGAATAGCTGGCGTCAGTGATTCAGGTCTCCCTTGGATTGAAAACCATCCCTATTGTGACTTTCTATAACATGAAGCCACATCATCTGTTAAAGCTTCAGGAAATGCAAGTTGGATATAAATGTTCATTTATATTTTTCACACAAGTTCTTCCGTAACCCAGATTTTTTTACTGTGGTTTGTATAGGTGAATTTCTACTATCCAAACTGCTATCACACAGGGGTCACCAGTATGCATTTAAAGCACCATTTGCAACTTCCAAATATAACCTATTAATTCAATAGCTGGATTGAAATCTTCCAGTGATGCCAGACTGCACTGTTCATTGGTTCAGATCCAAAGACCCATTGGAAGATTGACCAGTATATTTCCATCTTTAAAGATAGATGAAATGCAAGTTTTTAGATCCCTCTGTTCCACAGCATTGTTTAAGCAGTAGGTGGGTGCCTGGAACTCGCTGCACACACAACAGTGACATTTAGAGGCTTTTAGACGGCACATGGATATGCAGGGAATGAGGTTATATGGATTATTTGCAATCAGATGAGAGTTGGTTTTGGCCTCGCATTCCACACAGACATTGTGTGCTGGAGGGCCTGATCCTGTGCTGTACTGCTCCGAGTTCTGAGTTAAGTAATGATTGAAAAAAAAACACTTTGGTGGATCACAGACTAATAATCCACATAGTTGGAGACGGAGAAGTGACAGTGAATCCACACTGTGAAAGCTTTTTTCTGCAGATCCTCTGAAGTGGAAGTGTTCCAAACAGAAATTGATTTCCTCCCTGTTTGCTAGAGATTGCAGATGGGACTGCAAAAGAAGAAATATATTTTATGTCGGGAAAAGCCGAGCAGGTCCAGGGCAGGATAATGACGGTGCCACTATTGTATAATCTATCTGCCTGTTGTCATGGACAAGAATGTCATTTAACCTTTTCATTCTATGGCAACTGCTGGTAGACTGATTTACATTTTGTATCAAGCTGGTGCATAAGTGAATTAACATAATTGGAATGTTTCAAAATCCTGCAGGGAAAAATAACTTTGTTATTGCAAGTCCAAACTTCTCTGCCTCTAACCCCCTTGATGTAATTGTTTTTATAGAACAAAATGTCCATGCACGAGTAGGAAGGAACTTCAGATGCTGGTTTACACTGAAGATCCAAAATGCTGCAGTAACTCAGCGGGTTAGGGAGCATCTCTGGAGAAAAGGGTGATGTTTTGGGTCGAGAACCTTCAGACTGAAAGTAAGGGGAGAGGGAAACACCTGGGCAGAATTAGGGGAGAGAGAAACTGGAGGTGGCTGAGATGACTTCTAGTTTCCCTTCCCCCGACTCACAATCTGAAGAAGGGTCTTGACCCAAAAAGTCAGCTATTCCTTTTTTCCTGAGATGCTGCCTGACCCTCTGAGTTACTCCAGCATTTTGTGTCTATTTTCCATACCTGAGGTTTATTTTTTAGTTTAGTTTAGAGATACAGCGCAGAAACAGGCACTTTGGCCCACCGAGTCCATGCCGACCAACGATACCCGCACACTAACACTATCCTACACATTAGGGAAATTTATATTTATACCAAGCCAATTAACCTACAAACCTGCACGTCTTTGGAGGTTTCTTGAAGCAGAGCTTGCATTACAGCAGAAGTTCCTGTATTAAGCATCAATGAAAATGCCTAAACTTTGTTGATGGATATCTGGAACTCTAGAATGTGAATTACTCTATGGTTGTGGGGGGGGAATCTTGCAAAATTAATCCTGTCATTCATTGAAGAAGAGTCCCGATGTGAAACGTCACCTATCCATATTCTCCAGAGACACTGCCTGACCAGCTAAGTTACTCCAGCACTTTGTGTATTATTTTATAAACCAGCACATGCAGTTCCTTCTTTCTACTAAGTAATTCTCCAATTGATCTGTAAAAATTATAATTACGAAATACTTTGTGCTAGTTGAAGATTCTACACTTAAAAATGAATTCAAGAAAGAAACATGCTCTACAATGATGCTACATTAAATTGGCACGGTTTGTATATTGTATATTCCAATTTATTGTAAATTCTAATGCTCCAGGGAGGCTATATAGAAACATTTTATTCTAAGACGGCTTTTTCTCCTGCATTTCAAAGTAATTATTAAGTGGCTGTGTCAAAATTGTGTTGTAGAAACATGCGATATAACAGAACTGCCAGGAACTAGGAAAGTTAGTTCTTGTGTGTGCCTTACTAGCAGGGACTGCACTGCAATTTGCCTCAACTCATGGGTGATCCAGAGGCTTGAGAGAGGTAAATGAGCCATGTCTCACTAAAAAAGAGAATAATCTCCCCCCACAGCTTAAAACTTTGGATGTTCACTCACTTTCGGACATACGAAAATTGCTAATTTGTCTTAAAATAACTGACTTAACTCCACAAAATTGGAACAAAATATTAGAACATCCATTGGTTTGATGCTATCTCCCAGCCATGTTAATTGATAGGATAATCTGAAGGTCAAAATTATAAAAGCCAGGTGAATCTGTGCTGATCATGAATTTCACAACGACCACCTCAACTTTTCATGTCACTTTTAAACGATTTTAACATCTGCATGCTGGTTATGTTTGATATATATTTACTATTTAGTAGTGAGATTTTTTTGGTAATCCTGCTTGTTTAATATATCAAAAATTGACGATACTTGTAGCCTTGGCTCCCTCAGAGTTGTTTTTTTTTAACCAATACCGTGCTTTCCTGTGTATTTTGTTTCTTCCCTGGCTCCTGCTTCTCTCTGCCAGGTCTCCTTTGGTGCACCAGCCAAGCCACGGATGCCGTTCGACTCACAACAGCCCGGTTCACACTGCCACGGGCTCGAGACTAACTCAGAACTTCTCTGTGTCTGTTCCTACACTCATCTACACTGGTATGAGACTGCACAGGCTCAGGAGCTGGGGAGAAGTGGGCCACAGTAACATGGGTTAAATATGCAATGCAAGACAGGCAGTGTAGCAAGGTACCCAAAATCCCCCCCCTCTTTAATTTAACTAACAAATTAGCTCCAGAACCAAGAACCATGATCAGATTTTCAGTAGATTTGAACAAAACCTTCCTGAAGATAGAATATTGAAACAAGTACATCTTTGTTCGAGTTTATGGATGACTTGAATACGACAAGCTGAAGATTTACTTAACAAATGTTTTTGCTTTCATTATTTTTAGCTGTGGTGCTCTAATATGGTGTTCCAGAATAAGGAAACATGTGTTTAAGTTCTGCATACTGCAAGCTTACTTTTGGTTGCCTAATTGAATTGCATTTTGTATTTTTAAAGCCATATTTCATTGTTTTATTTATGTGCTCATTTTACTCAGGTTTCCAGTACATGGTTTGATTTGTACTCCAGAATTTTTAGCCTGTTCCCTGTGTTGTAATGAACAAATCTGGGCAGCTGTACATCTTCCCAGAGTCTCCAATGTATGGACAGCGGTTCTTTGCCTTTTTAGGCGTCTTCCCCAGCCTGCACATAGAAGCAACTGCTGTCATCCCTGTGTATGGGTCATTCCATCATTGCTTAGATCCGCACCACAGGGTTACTGAATGTGTTTCCCACTTCTTCTGGCAGGGTTCCCTTCAGTGAAGATCCCAACCCTGTTGTTACTCATTCATCTGGACCCTCCACCCCTCTGAAAAATCAAATCTATTCCTTTTCACCTTCCAAGTCCTACAGTCGACAGTCCTCCTCTTCTGACACAGATTTGAGTTTGACACCTAAAACTGGTAAGGCACCTCCAACCCCGCTTTGTTTCCTTTGTTGTAAATTTGTGTTTTTTGCACCTGAACCACCTCGTTCTGCTTATGAAAACCTAATCATGCGTTCCTCCTATTGCACAATGTGGAGCTGCCAAACTGAATTGGATTTTTTTAAAAAGTATTTTGGATCGCTGTTAATCAATTCTAACGCTGGGGCCAAATCTCATGTCTGTCTTCCAAGAAGAAAAAAGCAGAGAAGTGCATTGTACAGCCCCTTCCAGCAGAGGTCTATAGTGAGAAAAACACACAGTGCTGAAGGAACTCAGCGAGTCAGGCAGCGTCTGTGGGGGGAATGTACTGATGATGTTTTGGGTCAGGGCCCTTTTCTTCAGGTTGGGTCTGACCCGACCCAAAATGTCGGCTGTCCGTCCCCTCTACACATACTGCCGGACCTGTTCCCGATGTTGGGAGAGTCCAGAACCAGGGGCCACAGTTTAAGAATAAGGGGTAAGCCATTTAGAACGGAGATGAGAAAATACTTTTTCTCACAGAGAATTGTGTCTGTGGAATTCTCTGCCCCAGAGGGCAGTGGAGGTCGGTTCTCTGGATACTTTCAAGAGAGAGTTAGGTAGGGCTCTTAATAATAGCGGAGTCAGGCGATATGGGGAGAAGGCAGGAACGGGGTACTGATTGGGGATGATCAGCCATGATCACATTGAATGGCGGTGCTGGCTCGAAGGGCCGAATGGCCTACTCCTGCAACCTATTGTCTATTGTCAATAGACCTGCTGCGTGCCTCCAGCACGTTGTGTTTTGATCGTGATTTGAGCATCTGCAGTGTCTCGAGGTCTGTAGTGGTTTGACTCGTAAATATCTAAACATCCCTTTTCCATCTTATGCCAGGTTGTTTCTTGACCAGTCAGTGAGATATCAAACTAAGGAGACTTGGATAATCAATCTAAACAACAACATGCACAGACTTGGATTATTGCAAATGTCGATTAACCTGTTTCATCGGCTTTTAGGAAGATGGCGCTTCTCTTTCATATTTTTAACACTGTACTCCCAAATGGTTTTTTAATTTCAAAATCCTTTAAGATGCTGCACATTATTGTGGGCATCAACAGAAATTATATGATAGGTGCAGATTTACTGAGGCAACTTCTTTGAGGACATTCTGATATTTACAGCCACAGAAGAATGTGCACGTTTCACCATAGCAACAGTGTCTCTTTTTAAGTAAACGGTAATTATGATGAATGTTAAATTATGCAATTCCTTGTATTCTGTTCTGAAGTTTTTGCCTTGCATTAAGTGCCTACGCACATCAGAATATCTATGGACATAAGAGATGTAGGTGTTATGTCTTTTTGATTGAGTCTGTAACCTCTCGAAAGACATGGTTAATTGTAAATCAAGAATGAAGGCTTTAAATTTGAAATATATAATTCACTAGGAGTACCACTACCAGAAGTTATGTTGCATCTAAGATGAGGAAAAAGTAAATTTTGTTAACTATTTGTAGGTGAGTAAAGTGGAGGGAAATGTGCTTTATAAAGATAATCCGAAACGAATGCCCAAAACAAGATAGCCAGCTACGCCAACAATGTTAACATCTGATCAAGGGGCTGTCCAAATCACTTAATTTTGTCTGTGCTGTTCTTCTTATTTAAAATGTCATCATGCTTTCATTTCCTTTGAAAGACAGTACATTGCAAGTATTTAATTAAAGCTCCCAAAGGGATAGCCTTTTAAAAAATGTTACAGAAAGAATTGACTGTGCAATTAACAATGTTTTAATTTAATATGCAGAAAGGTGTTTTGGTTTAATTTTCACATCCTCCTCCTGAAAGTTCTCATTAGTTTGTTTGAATTTGTGTTCATTTTGTGTATGTATGTTCATTTTACAAAATGTATACCCAATTGATTTTTTGCTTACATATGACTTTGCATGCTGTATTTTCTTCTCCCGTGTGTGATCTTGTGACTCTCCAACTTCATCTTTGTTTCTACTACTTTTCTACAGCAGCAGCTTTCCCCACGGGGCCTAGGATTTTCTTCTTTCCCAGCTCCCCTCTATCCTCCAGTTCCCCCCATCATAAAAGTGCTCATCTCCTTCGCTCTGCGGCTCTGCATAGTTTTACCCCTCCTCCCTCTGGCTGTGCAAGTCCAGTCTGTCTGAGGAAAACTGTGTCTTTCAATGAAGAGTTGCTTCTAACTGCCTCTGGTAGGATTGATTGGTGTGAAAAATTGCTTCTGCTTTTTAGAAAGGCTGTGTGCTCAGTACCTTTTTAAAAAAAAAATAATAATAATTGCATACATTACATTATAGCAAACAATCATACCGACATGCAAGAAAAATAAGCATGCTAAATTTGAAAGGATTCTAACTTAATTGTCAAATAAGAACTTATTCAAGAAAAACAAATCAAACTAATGTACATTTTGGTAAAAGACAAACCAAATATTTTGTTTTGCGCCACACTTAACAGTTACAAGTAATCTGTAAGTCCAAATCTTATTGCAAATTTGTCCTGGCAAAAATGTTTTCAATTTTCAAATTTATGGCAATTGATAAAACTACTGGGATGGCGGGGAGAGAGATTGGCGAAGAATCATAAATGGCAGGTACTAGTTATTTGGAACCAATTCATTCATACATTCATTCATTCACTCATTGCATTTACATAGTTCATTAAATATTTGTCTTGTTAAGTGTTCTGGTTGCTGTGCGCAGTCCAGTACTTCTTTTATTATTGTTATTGTTACTTTGGCTATGCACTTCTCTGTTGATCTGGTTAAGCCTGATGGTTTTACAATTGTTTTCATAATTTTTTTTTTTGGATTTGAATAATTCTGTATTGACCTTTTCCCAGTACAAATTCGCATGAGCTCATTTTTCTCTGTCTTTAAAAAGGGAATATAAAAAAAAATGATTGTGCTATTGCTTTGTACTGTGTACTTTTGAAGAAAATTAGCTTATGTGACCCAAAGGCCTATACAGAAATATCGGTAAGTCTATACTGTTTCCTTATCAAAGACACACAGCTAAAACCTACATTCGCAAAAGATTGGATTGATAATTACTTTTAAATTCCATTCTTCCTTAAAATTTACTAAATAATTTATTCATGTATGAATTATTTAAAAAAATATTATTAAATAAGATGATTTTAGCAGGCAGTCAGTGATGCATTCTCATGAGATCATTAGAGCAGAATTAGGCCATTTTGCCCATTGATTCTGCTCCGCCATTTAATCATGGCTGATCTTTTTTTTTCCCCTCTCAATCCCATTCTCCTGCCTTTGACACCCTTACGAATCATTTTGTTTGGATGTGGAGAGGTTATTCCATAGTTTCTCTCAGAGGGATTGTGATGAAATATAGTTTGAAGATGAAGCACCTTGGGATAATTGGACCAGGTGTAAACCAATCCCGTGTTTAAAAGTCTTTAAAAAAATTTTTTTTTAACATTTTAATATTTTTGTTGCAAAAATGTCGATGTGAGCTATTTCCCACAAATGTTGGCATACCATTTGGGATATAAAGTTATGGTGTGTCATGTTTGCCTACCATTTTCCTTTATAAATGTGAACATAAAAATGTTCATTCTGGAAAGGCTGGCAGAAAATTCCTCTGCATTTGCGAATTTTAATAAACAGAAATTTCCAATACATATGTGGAGTAGAGTGGGCTGTAATTTATTTTTCTTTAATATGACACTTCCAATTCTAAGAGTGAAGTGAGCAGGGCTCTTGAAATGTAGTTTAAATATTCAGTATAAAATTCATGCACAGCAGATTAAAAGTAAACATTTTAATTTGAAGCTGCTTAAATAATGTCTCTGTAATTGGTGCACATTAATATTTAAGGTCAAATTCATTTTTAGAAGCTAACAAGCATTTGAAAAATTGCAATGCAAAATTTAAGCAAGTGGGTAAAATTAGTAAATGAAGATCAGCAAAAGAAAATTACATGATTAATTTGTAACATGAAGCTAAAATTATAATAGTTTGTCGTGCAACAAAAAAATACCAGGATGAAAAATATTGACTGTACCTTTATAAACAGATTAGAAAACTGGGCAATTTTCTTGATGATCAGTTCTACTCTTATTAGATATCAAAATGGCACAGACACATTTAAATTTGGTATTGTGGTATTGTAATGTTTCAAGAATGCCTGCTTGATATTTCTTAGGAATGGGAAGTGGTAGCGGTGGAAAAGATGGAGGTCCTTTGAAAGCCCTCTATCGACAACAGACTCAGTCAGCCTTTGAACACAGGGTAAGCAGATAGTTTATTTAGCATTTTTCCTTCATAGGTATTGTACAAATGTTATTTGGAAGTGTTTTTTTAATGGATATATTAGTGACTCAAGATTTGCCATGTGCAAGGGTTATAGGGAGAAGGCAGGAAAATGGGATTAGCAGGCAGAGATCAGCCATGATTGGATGGCGGAGCACACTCGATGGGCATAATTCTACTTTTATGACTTGTGAACGGGCATAGTTTATTTGCGTTGTTAAATAAGTGAGACATTCTGAGCCACATGGTGCACCTCTATGATTCAATGAATGAATACTGCATTTAGTTGCTTTGATTTGATTGTACGCACCATTAATCGGATGTGATTTTGTCAACTAGATTATCTTTCCTGTTGCAAAGGTCTTCATCACTTCCATTTTTAAACTTCTGCACAGGAATTTCCCTTTTTCACTCTCACAACTTTCCCGCCTGGGTTTCTCGTTCATGTTGGTGGAGTAGTCAGCGCCAGATCTGTGAAGTTACTGGACAGAATCCACAACCCAGGTAAGCAGAATATTTCAGCTAGCATCACTTCAGGACAAGAAAAATACTCACTTCATTCAGGCTTGCGCAATGAAAGCTCAATCTGTTGGCGTCTTGACAAAATCGTTCACAAACGATAAAGTAGTAAATTGGCTCAATGTGGCATCCACATAATATATTGATTAAAATTTCTCGTGGATGTATAGAACCCGGTGTACTTAAAAAAAAAAAAAATTCTGTTTTAGTGACATATTAAATAATATTTATTCCTCTATTATTCTATGCCAAATGCGAGTAAGTGGGACTAGTATAGATAAGGCATCTTGGCCGACATGGGCAAGTTGGGTTGAAGGGCCTGTTTCAAGCTGTATGACTACAACGAATTTATTAAATAAATAATGTGAACTTTACAACTTGACATCTTTGTTGTAATTTGACCGTTCTTTTTGGAAATAATAAGTTTGTAGAAGTACTTCTACTGTGCACAGATGCACAGAGTAACTGCATTTCTGGAAAACCTAATACTAGATTTTAACATTTTTAGAATGTTTAATATTCCAATAAGATTGTTAAAGTTCTCTCAACTCAGCTAAACTAAACACAACTCAAACTCAAAATAAAATGTATTCATTAAATTAGGTGGTCGGGTCCTCAAAACAGTTTAAGAAGCGTATAGAACTGCTGCTGACACCAACAGCAAGGAACAACATGAGTACCAGTGCCTTTCTTGTCTACAAACACAGCACTGGTTACTAAGGAATTGTGAATAATAATTTGGTGGTCAGCAGAACTCAAAAATTCCTGATCACATTGTAACGACGTCTACAAAAAGAATCAGCATCTTCCATCTTCAGCAGAGGTTTTTGAAAGTACCCATTTAGTATTGAGCATTAATACTATTAATCAATTAATTAATTAATTCCCTGGGTTGCTGGACAGTTGGTCTGTTTTTTTTCCTTTAGTTTATTTTAGTTTGGAGATACAGCATGGAAATAGGCCCTTCCGCCCACCGAGTGATCACCATGTGATCACCCATACACTGGTTTTATCCTGCACACATGGGACAATTTACAGAAACCAATTAACCTACAAATCTGCACCTCCTTGGAATGTGGGATGAAACCGGAACACCCGGAGAAATCCCATTTGTTCGGAGGAAGAACGTGCAAACTCCACAAACTGACAGCATCCGAGGTCAGGATTGAACCCGGGTCTCTGCCGCTGTGAGGCAGCGGCTCTACCAGTGTGCTGCTCCATTGACTGTCCTTTTAAGTGTATTTCACAATTGGAAATGTGTGTTGCATTGAAGAGTACATTTTACTCTGTTGGGTGGTTGGCACTACTTCTATGCAATACAGTCATTGAGTCGTACAATGCAGGAACAGGCTCACTTGTCACATCCAACCTCTTTGCCCATCTACACTGATCCCATTTACTCGCACTTTAATGCTTTTTAAAATGCCTGTCTAAATGTCTCCTGAATATAGTGATCATGTCTGATCTCCTCTGCCAGTGAGTTGCGGGTATCACCAACTATGTGTGCAAAAGAAAATTCCCTCACAATCCTCTTTAAAACTTCCTTTCTCTTGCCCTAAATCTGTGTCCACTTGTTTTGGATGTTATTCTCCTCAATAAGAGTAATTAATTGAACATTTGTTTCTTTTGCTGCTAATTATGTGATCTTATCACTGTCATGTTTAATTCTTTCAATGGCAAGGATAGTACTTAGTGCCAATTGTAAGGCAAACCTTCTCTTTGAACAGCTGAATTATTGAGTAGTTTGCCACTCCGTTTTGTAAGGCAGTTAAGAGTCAACCACAGTAGTTTGAGACCGGAATCTCACATGGATCAGTCCAGGTAAGGGTAGCCAACTTCCATTCCTAAAAAGCACTAGTGTACCAGTTGGGATTTTATAACCAACAAACTTCATGATTATCGGGTTTCTATTTCCAGACTGTTTTACCTGAGAACTAGTGGAACTTGAAATGCATTCTCTGAACTGTTAACCCTGATCTCTGTATACTAATCCATTGAATCTAACTACTATGCCAGCACACCATAAACCTTGAGCTTTGGTCAAATTGTTTATTTTTTCAGTTGATTGTCGAATTCATTATTTAAAAAAAAATCTTCATGATAACTTTGTGAAAGGACATAAAAAGAATTTAAAATTTCACATTAAATTTAATTAAATTTAAATGTATTAACTACTTTTACATTTAAAATAGTTAATAAACACTGGAAAAAATATATTATTGTGGATTTTATTTTATTGATGCAGAGTAATTCCAAATTTTGGCATTGTGAGAAACTGACAATCTACTCCAATCTTTATGTATTTAAAAATCTAGTATGTGCTGATCTTGCTTCCAATTATACCCAATCCTTTTTTTATTACTTCCCTCAACTGCATTATTCATGTTGGCCTCTATGCCAAGAAATCTCAAAATATTCAGAAGTAAATCTTTTGATTATTAAAATCACAAGTCTGCCAGGTTTTTGATATGCCAATATATACGTAGATCCTGCAAACACAACTGAGCTTGGTGGCTGATGTACCTGTCATGATATTTTGTTCGTATTTGGATGTGTGAAATTTAGAACTCTCCTTGAATTATATTTTGTACAAAGGCGTACGTGTTTGTAGGTTAATTGGCTTGGTAAATGTAAAAATTGTCCCTAGTGGGTGCAGGATAGTGTTAATGTGCGGGGATCGCTGGTCGGCGCGGACCCGGTGGGCCGAAGGGCCTGTTTCTCTAAAGTAAACTAAACATTTAGTTCACCTGTATGACCTATAAATAACATAGCCTGTATTTCTATGCTAAGATGTACATTTTGTAAATTTTACTTTTTTAATTATTTCTGCAGTTACCTGCAGCAAATTTATTTCAATTTTATCTGGAAAATGCCTTTTTGTCGTTGATTATTTTACCAGTGCACTACATACTTTCATTGGGAGAGGTATACAAATGTTATATTTTTAGTTTAAATTAGTTTGTGAACAAGTTTTCATCCAGAGGTAATGAAACAAAGGAAAGAAACCAGTTGAGCTTATATAAATTTATCCTTACCAATTATCAATTTTATTTACTCAAAAGTTGTTCTTAATTTCTAAGGATTTGAGCTTGCAGTACCCTCTTCCGTTATCGGCTAAGTTTATTAATTTTGCATGGCTGTGAAACTTTTAACTTTTTGAAGAATGACTTTGGTTTGAAAATGTATCCAGCTGTGAGTTAAATTGCTGTCCAAATGATTCGCTGAATGGGTAATTATCTTTGCCGAGTGCTTTACGAACTGTCTTTTTCTGTTTTATTAAAAATCGAAAGACAAATGCAGGTTCTAGATTGGAATAGCATGATCCTTATTCTTTGCCCTATCTGGATGAATGTACCTCTATTAACTCTATTGTCTGTGTCTTTCCAGTTCTTGTCAAGTAGTGTTGTACTCGCTGTGCTCTCTGTATTGCTCACTCTGATCTACTCCTATAACTGACCTACTAACTTGCTGTTTTGAACTCAGCCTTTGTCGGAATTATGGGTAACACAAGATCATACAAACTGCTAGACTGGAATAGTTTCAATGCAGGTATTTTATAACTTCTTCAACATTACGCATACTGACTAAAATTATGGCAGCTCAGTGAATTAAAACTCCCGTGGCTTCATCACTGTAACTTTATGATCGGCAAAACATTTTAAAAAGTGTAACGATTGGGAGCACTGAACATTTGTGGAAATAATGATAACCAAAACAAATGTTCTTCAGAGGATAGATCAGAACCATTTAAGGAATAAATCACAGTTTTAAATTAAAAAATAATAATTTATTGTAGTTCATGCATACAATATTGAATATCAAAGCAATTTATGATTATTTGATGCATTTTATAATTGGACACAATTTATAGTTTTAATGGGTGTTATACTAATTAACTAAGTGTTTCAAACAAACTTTTACTGCATCTCCAAGCTTTGTGAATCTTGGCATATTTAATGATGGAATCCTAACCTGAACATTCAGATATTATAATTAAAGTTTCTAAAATAGTGGATACCGTCTGACAGTTTTGATCAGTTTATATGCTTACTTCCCCTACCCCTACAAAAGGCATGTATTGAACCAAAGGTGCGGTATAACCTAGAGCTAATTTTGATGATGAAGGTGGAATTCTATTGTATAATATTCTACTGCATCTGGAGGCCATGACTCACCTTTGTTTGTCATTGTGAAAGCTTAATATCAAACTGGAGCAGTTATCCTATTTTATTTTCAAGTGTTATGGTGAGGATTTTAAGCACTAGGGATCTTCAGCACATATTCAGCATCAAGCATTCTCGGATGGTTGATAAAGCATCTTGGCTGAGAGCAAAGGTGACTGAGAACATAAAATCATTGGAAATCAAAATGTGTGTCCCACTAGTTGGACCCACTCCAGTGATTTCACATCTCAAAGTCCACTAATAAAACACACCAGGATTCTATTCCTTGGAGAGCAGGAGGATGAGGGGTGGTCTTATAGACGTGTATCAAAATTATGAGAGGAATAGATCGGGAAGACGCACCGAGCCTCTTGCCCACAGTAGGGGAATTGAGAACCAGAGGATATAGGTTTAAGGTGAGGGGGAAAAGATGTGATAGGCACCTGAAGGGTAACCTTTTCACACAAAGGGTGTATGGACGAGCTGCTGAAGGAGATAGTTGAGGCAAGTACTATCGCAACATTTAAGAAACATTGAGACAGGTACGTGGATAGGACAGGTTTAGAGGGATATTTGCCAAAGGCAGGTGGAACTAGTGTAGATGGGACATGTTGGTCGGTGTGGGCAAATTGGGCCGAAAAGCCTGTTTCTATTCTGTAAGACTCTATGTCAATCTCGACCTCTTGGAACTCTTAAATGCCAGTTATCTAGCTATTGTGTCCGTTTAGGTCCTACAACTTTGCTTTAATCTCCAACTAAGGAAGAATGTGTCCAGCTGAACAAGTATGCTGTTTCACTGTCTGTCCAGCACGATCCAAGTCAATTTCACTTGGGGATTATGAACCATTTTATGTAGGATAAATGTTCGGCATTCATAGACACAATGGATGGCAGATGCTGGTTTACACAAAAAAACGGTGCTGGAGTAACTCAACGGGTACCCCATTTCCCCCTGCTTCCCCTCCTGTGCCCCATTTTGATACGCACCCATTTCTCCCACAATTCCAACCTCCTTCTCTCCTTCCCCTCCCCCACCATCCTCTTCCTCCTATATCCCTCTCTCCTTATCTCACAGACATGTGTCTTTTCATCTTTGGCCTTTGTCTGGCATCTTTCAGTCAAACCCCCTTTAACTGTATTCACCCATTACTCGGAGGCTTTGTACTGTCCCCACCTCTCTTTTCCAGCTTTCTCTCCCCCCCCCCACCCCCACCTTACTCCTCCACTCCAATCAGTGTGAAGAAGTGTCCCGACCTGAAACATCACCTATTCATGACCTCCAGAGATGCTGCCTGACTCGCTAAGTTACTACAGCACTTTTAATCTTTTTGTTTGATCTCTTTAGCCTTCTGTTCGAATGCCTCCACTTTCATTACTCTGAATCAAACTTAAATTCTAGACCAAAAGGTGAATGGTATCTAGCATGGCTAGGAGTTTTCCTTCGGGTCTAATCTCGCTGATTTGAATAGAAATTAGTTATAACCTGCAGTGATCCAATTTGGTGGCATTATATTAAAATATTAATGAACTCTTCTTACCTTCATTTTTTTTCCCAATTTTCAATGTTTTATAACACAACAATAAAATCAGGATCAGGGGTGATCTTTTAGTGCAAGTGTTGGTGGGAAGATCCGACTTTACATTACAGCTTCCAGACTACGTTACAGCCTCTCAACAGCAGCGCCCATACGCATCTTTCTTTGTAAGGGATCAGTATTTCCTGAGCAAATTGGACAAGTAGAGCAGGTTTTCTGGGCAGGATGGTAAATACGGGCAAAATAATAATAGATTGTAGCAAATCCAAGTTTGAAACCTATCTTAACACTATCCAAAGGAAGAGTAAAGATGGAGATTACCAATAGATACCAAATGCTGGAGTAACACAGAAGGTCAGGCAGCATCTCTGGAGAAAAGGAATAGGTGATGTTTCAGGTGGAGACCATTCTTCAGACAGGGTCAGGGGAGAGGGAAAATAGAAGTGTGCAGGGGGATTGTCATACCTCCAGTTTCCCTCTCCCTCTCCCCTGACTCTTAGTCTGAAGAGGTGTCTCGACCCGAAAAGTCACCTATTCCTTTTCTTCAGAGATGATGCCTGAGTTACTCCAGCTTTTTGTGTTTGTTTTTGTAAACCAGCATCTGCAGTTCCTTCCTTCATGCTGGAGATTACCTATGATCTTTGTGAATGATAGAATGGGTTTGAGAGGCTGAATGGTCTGCTCCCAAAGCAGACGATCTTTGCCACCAAGCATCTCCAGTGTTTCTCTACTCACCAGATTGTCACAACCACTGACCATTTCTCGTAAAACAGAACATCCGGGAGACATTCAACATGTTAGGGAGCATCTCTGAAGAGAGAAACAGTTAACATTTCAGGCCAAAGACCTGATCCTTTATTATCTAAACAAAACCTGTGCCCTAGTTTTTGTACAAGGTGCATCAAACTTAAGTACACAGTAGTGAGAGTTAACATGCATGTTGTGCTTGTACTTTGTCTCCTACTTACTCCTCCTCCTCTCACGTACAGCAATAATCTGTAGGCCCCAAGCTGTTTAGTCTAGTTTAGAGATACAGTGCGGAAACAGGCCCTTCGACCCACCGAGTCCATGCTGACCAGCGCTCCCCGTACACTAACATTATCCTACACACGAGGGGCAATTTACAATATTTACCAAGCCAATTAAGCTACAAACCAGTACGTCATTGGAGGGTTGAATGAAACCGGAGCTCCCAGGGAAAACCCGCGCAGGTCACAGGGGAGAATGTACAAACCCCATACAGACAACACCCATAGTCAGGATCGAGCCCGGGTCTCTGGCTCTACTGGTGTGCCAGCATGCGGCCCTGACAAGAATATTGTGCACAATATTACCAAGCATGCGCATCCCAAAAGCTGGTGGACACAGTTTGAGAGAGGCCAAAGGTCATCAGCCTGTGAAGGATCAGAGCTTCTACCTTCAGGGAAAGGGGTAGGGATTTGGGAACCTAGAGGATCAGGTTGGGTCACTGGGTGAGGTTAGAGTGTCAGTCACAATCAAATTATTATCATGCTGCTTTTAGTAATGGATTCAAGGGAGGCCCTGGTGTGTACTGTAACACAGAGGCAAGCAGCAAGTTGCAAATTCTGAAGGATATCCACCTGTAGAAGGATCCTGCACTTGACTTAATAACCACAACCCTGGTTGAACTGTTCCCCTTTAATTTGCCAGGATTTGCACACACAAACCTGCTCGGATTATGTGCATAAATTTAAGTGAATGATACCAAGCTCTACTGCTATTCATTGACACCATTTGTGACTTGCCTCTGTGTATAATATTGTTATACAAGCAGGGCACCCATGGCAAATAATGGGTCCAACATGTCTTTGGTGCAGCACACAGCCCCTGCATGCAGAAACATTTTCTATAAGATTATGAATAAGCTTGATTGAGCTGATATCAAGGCTCCCTTTCTCCGCTAGCTACCTCCCTGCCCACCTCTGTCTTTCCTTAGACAAAAGCCTAACACCATTTGAGTGTTTCATTCTGATAGTTTTAACCTTCCTGATTCTGATATCATCCTCCTAAATCTTCTACGCATCTTCTCCAGCTCCTCCAATCCCATTTTAAAAGAATACCCGGAGTATTGTTGTTTTAGTTTATTTTTTTGAGTTACAGCATGGAAACAGGCCCTTCAGCCCATTAAGTCCTCACTGACGATCGATCACCCGTTCACACTAGTTCTATGTTATCGCACTTTCTCACCCACTTCCTACACACCGGGTGCAATTTACACAGGCCAGTTAACCTACAAACCCCGCACGTCTTTGGTACGTTGGAGGAAACCCACTCTGGAACAGGGAGAACATGCAAACTCCACGCCGACAGTCCCCGAGGTCTGTATCAAACTCGGGTTTCTGGCCCTGTGAGGCAGCAGCTTTAACAGCTGCACCACTGTGTCGCCTACTGCCAATCATATCCCTCTCACCTGTATCCACTCATCACTTGGCAGACTTTGTCTCGCCCCCACCGCTTTGCCACCAGAACTCTTTCCCCCTCCCCCACTCAATTGGTGTGTTCTTACCAAAATATTAAATGTAACTTTGCTATTATTCAAATAACTTTTTTTTTAACTTTGGGAGACACAATTAACTGCAGATGCTAGTTTACAAACAAAAATCACAAAGTGCTGGAACTCAACCGGTCAGGCAGCATCTCTGCAGGACATGGATAGGCGGCGTGTTTGGTTTGAAGAAGTGTCCCAACACCAAACCATGCTTCTTCATGTCCTCCAGAGATGTTGCCTGACCCAGTGAGCTGCCCTGGCACTGTGTTCTTCAATTACTTTTATTGAAGGGCTCAATTAACTGTTTTACTGTTTCTGATCGTTCTTGAACCTCCCACTTTTTATTTGTTCACAATATATCCCCATCTAAATTTTTTTATTTCAAAGGTGTTTGGACCCACTTTACTCTTCCTGCGAAAATAGATCAAGTCATGGCTTTCTTTACACTTGGGTAGGCCAGCACAGTGCGGGTAAGATTGTCTGCAGACGTCCCAAGTGCAGGAACGAAGTGAGGCAGAAATCCTGAAGTGTTGAGGTTTGTTATTGTCACGTGTACCAAGGTACTGAAGAACCAGGCAGCAGAAAGGAAATAAATTTGTCAACGTCACAAGGCAGCGAGAGGCCAGAGAAATAGGTGGAATGGAGAAGCATAAATAAAAGTGGAGTAGGAGCAAGGGGCAAATAAAGAAATGGTTAGAAAAATATTTTTTAAATATATAGATCTACATCATAACCTATTTTGCCCACACAGATATAGTTAAGGAAATTACATGGTTTTTGTTCAATTAATGATTGGCTTGAGTGGAAAGATTTCAGTGTCCCCATTATTTATTTTTGCTTTATTACTTCAGAATGTCTTTGGAAGTGTATTTTTTGCCAAAGAACTAAAACAATTATTCTTGTGTTCTGGTTTGGCTATTTTCGGGTAACATGTCAAAGCCGTTGAAAGAAGATATATTCTTTGATGTTGCCAACATTTGCCATGCTTTTACAAGGGTGTTGAGATCGTTACTTTAACCATTTCAGTGAGCTGCCATGGTTTTCTGTCTGTTTTGTCCCGTCCAGTGAAGCATGCTCAACATGCCTAGTTTTTTTTTAAACTTCGTTCACTGGGAATTGCCTTTTTAAACTTTTTTTTTGCTTCAGCAATAAAGCATTTCCAAAACGTGCGCATTGTTGAATTCAGCTTGGTATCTGGCATCACACTTATCAAGTTATTAGCTATTCAGCTTTGAATTTGTGTACATTTAGAACTGCATGTTCACGTGAAACATTATGGCTGGAATTGTATATAAAGGCTGCTCTTTCTAAACATCTGTATTTTAAATTTGCACCATTATTTTGTGGCAGAGCGCACATTTTGTTTTGCATTTAATGCTTTTACAATTGTACACTTGAAAATGTGGAGTTTATATCCAAAGTTCTTACAGGATGAGTCAACCAAGTCTTAACTTCTCGTATCTTAAGCTGCTCTTTCTTCAGCATTTCATAGTTTAGAGAATGCTAAAAAAAAAAAAAAAATCATGCTGACAAACTTGTGGGTGAAAGTTGCACCATTTAACTAGCATTTTGCCTGTAAAACTGCAGCAAGTTAGTGTTTCATTGTTCTGGTCCCAGTGCATAGGACAGTTAAACACTCCGCACTCTGTACCCTATCTCTACAAATATATCCCTGGCCTGTATTGCTAAGCATTACATAGTAACAAGCAGAACGATAGTGGGCATGAGCTACTCTGCCTGAAAGGGTCAGCTACTTACATTTCCAGGACGTGCATATCTCTGAATATCTGTCCTGATCCCAACACATTAATGCAATTGTAAACAAAGCCCATCAAGGTCTCTACTTCCTTGGAAGATTGAGCAGATTCAGCACGTCAATGAGTATTGTCTTGAACTTCTACAGGTGTACAGTAAAGTGCATATAGACCGGTTGCATTATGGCCCTATTCACTAAAGTGAACGCCCAGGAATGAAGATGATTACAAAAAGTGGTGGACACTGCCCAGTCCATCAAGCGTACTGATCACCCTACCATCAAAGAGATCTATAGGAGGCACATCTTCCAAAAAGGCATCATCAAGCCATCCTGACAACGCTCTAATTTCACTCCTGCCATCAGGAAGAAAGTACAGGAGTCTGAAAACCGTGACCCCCAGGTTCAGAAACGGCTTCTTCGCAACAACCATTCGGCTATTGAACATGACAAACACCGACTGAACTTTGAACTAAATATTATCTTAGCTGCACAAGGGTCTTTGGGATTTTTGTTTTGCACAAATATTTTTTTTTCCTTTGACTTCAGTTTGTTTTATTCTGATATCTATGAGTATTTTGATTATAGACCGGTTATGCTGCTGCAATTAAGAATTTCATTGTTCCATACAACACTCTTGACATGCATGCCTGTGTGTGCATGTGTTCAAAGAAATGTGCACAGGCCTAGAGGCACCCATTTTTTAAATCTTTTTGAATCTCCAATTCTTTTCAAAAAATAATTTTGATCATTTACACATGCGGGCGCTGGCATGATTTGCCGCCATTTCCTAAGTCCAATCATACCGAGAGGACGGACCGGACTCTGGAAATGGCGCCAAAACATGGTGGCACCCACATATGGAAAAACAGGACGCCAATGGCGACAGACCTGAGCGCCATTCTGTGATCATAGCTGCAGAATCTGTTGCACTTTGATGCCAGGTATAAGTTACGAGAGTGAAGAATGTTTAATTATCATATGCACCGGGACGCAGTGCAGAACGTCAGGTAGGAAATGTTTAAGGAAGAACTGCAGATGCTGGAACAATCGAAGGTAGACAAAAAATGCTGGAGAAACTCAGTGGGTGAGGCAGCATCTATGGAGAGAAGGAACAGGTGACATTTCGGGTCGAGACCCTTCATCAGACTGATGTTTTTGGGGGGGGGGGGGGAGAGAAAGAAAGTGGCAGTGAGAGAGGATGTTGCTAAACTGTCTTCGGTCTTCGAACTCCTAGCTGGTTTAAAGAACAAGGCATTAGTTTAAAGAACAAGGTTTAAAGAACATGGCATTATTCTGGAGGGATGTATTGGAAGAAGATTGCTCTTCATGTCTGAATGCTCTTGTGGAATTAATAAAAGTCTTAGACTCCCTCTAACCCTGAACCATCGTGCTCTGGGCATAAATACATACACCCACCCCAATCCTGGAAGATTTGGATGAGACCAAGAAGAATTTCTGTTTTGACCCTAAAAGAGCTGCTCCCCAAATCACAGTGTAGATTTTATTTATCTTGAGACACAATGGGAGTGATATTCATCACAGGACAACTCCAGGGCCAATACAGGGTGAAGCACCAGCTTTTGTACACTTTCTTTTGATTTTACTAAAGCCATTGACTCTACCAATTAGAAGAGACTGTAGAACACCCTAGTCAAATTTGGCTACACCTTGAAGTTAAACATCTTATATTTAGTAGCATGCAAGCCATGTTACGAGCCAGCAGGCTCCTACTATAACAGAACCAATCTTGGTGAAGACTGGAGTCCAAGAAGACTGTATTTTCCTCAAATGTCTCATTTTTTTCTTGCTGTAGTACTGCGGCTTGCCACCAACACATCTTCCATGGAAGCGCGATTAATTTTCCGAACTAAATAAAATTGTTCAATTTATGGCCGTTGTGCTCCAGAACTATGGTAACCTGAATCTCGGTTGTTAAGCTGCCGCATTGCAAACACTTGGTTACAGACACTTGGAGATCATGCTGCTTGTTCACAAAACTATACAAGAGAATGGAACGTGCATCAACAAACGGAAAACCAAGCTCCTCTACACAAGAATAAGTGCACAATCAGACTCTGGAAGACATGCATTCCTTGCATGTTTCAGGAGCCACCTCTTGATGAAGGCAGGCATGGATAAAACTCCCCACCAAAGTGCCACCATAGCATTTAGTTGATTGAGGAAAAGACTATTTGAAGATCAAGAACTCAGACCAGGGACAAAAGGCATGGTCTACAAGCCAGCTGTGATTCCTGCTCTTCTTTATGCAATTGAGACCTGGACTACTTACAGCAGGCACTGGAAAAATGTCACCATCACTGATTTAGCAGGTGATCAATATTCACTGGAAGGATAAATAGAGCAAAGTTGGTTCTCTCTTCCAGGCCAACATCTCTGGCACTGAAGCCCTTATTACTCTATATAAAGACACAAAGTGCTGGCATAACTCAGTGGGTAGGCTGCATCTCTGGTGAACATGGATAGGTGATGTTTCCGGTCAGGACCTTTCTTCAGACTGATCCTGGTGGTTGAGGGAGGGGTCAAAAGCTGGAGGAGAGGGGCAGGTCGCCTAGTCTACGCTTGGCTTTACGGATGTAGAATAATCCACATCAGGAACACTTGATCCAGTAGATGAGGTTAGAGGAGGTGCAAGCTTTGACTAGGTTGGTTACTTTGGGCTGTCTGGGTCATTCACATTCTTACACTATCTTACTGAAGGGTGCAGTCTGTTGCTGAGTGAACTGAACAAAAGATTCAGGATAGGCACAAAATGCTGGAGTAACACAGAGGGACGTAGCATCTCTAGAGAGAAGGAATGGGATGTGATTAAATCTTCCTGGGGACCGCAGGCCCATAACTATTCTCGGCGAAGAAGCAACATTCAGAATGGATATTGAGGACTTTGAGATCCTGTATTGGAAACTGGTGTAAGCCCCGGAAGGGACACACCACCTCACAGAATACTCCATCATTAGAGAAGGTTTGTAGCTCCCACATTAGCCTCAGAACTGGAGTGGAGGCAAGAGTCATTCTTAATCCCAAAAGACTGCCAAAGGAGACATGGTGGCAGGAGTTACTGGAATCAATGTTGAAGGTTCCTGATGTTATTGTACAGCACACAAAATGCTACCAAGCAAGGGGAGATTTCTAGGAACTGCTGAGCAAGCCTTCACTTGCACATAGATAATGACCGACAGAGATAAGATGATTGATATCTGAATAAAAATAAGCAATTTATTAATATAATTAACGTAAGTGTGGAAGGTATGCCATTCTAGATTGAAGTGGAGTGTCTCACTCAATGTGCTGACACTTTTTTATATGGTTTTTTGTGGGTAATGAGCATTGCTTTCTCAGAACCTCTGAGACTCTTAGTTACTGTAATATATTGACTCAGATGCTTAACCACACATAACTCTTGGTCCACAGGGTATGCTTTAAAGATTACCTTGCTTCCAGCCATTCCTGGCCTGCTTTGCTTGATTAGATCATAGACATAAAAAGTAATTTCATCTACAGACGAATGCATACAATCTAATCGTAACATTTGCAATGTTTGTACTCGTTGTGCTGATACTAACGCCATAAGCATAACCACTTTAAGTGTTAACTTCTGAAAACACAGTGACTGGAGCCCATTGCTGAAGAAGTGTGAACTATACTGACATACCAGATTTCTGTATATCTAGGCGTGGGAGGATTTTTATTAAAAATTCCTCGCATAAATTGGGATACTAACAGTTCAGACCCAATAGATTGTCATTCTGAAAAAATGTCCTAAATAAGAGGACAAAGCACTCCGAGCACTATTAATGGCACTATAACTCAGGTGTTGATCAAAATGCAACATAGCAAGGAACTCCTATACATCCGGTATGCTCGCAGTATGATAAGATATATTTGACTGTACATAAATCATTTCCCATTTCTTTATATGAGACATATATTGTTTCTTAGTGCCACCTCTCCAAGCTGCAGTTATGACATCCATGGTCCTATCCGACAGTCCAAGCCCTTGTAATGGTCTGGTCAGAACCTGCAGATTAACAAATTAATACGGTCATGTAACGGATGACTTTCTCCTGTTACTGGATGTACCAACAAATTACTGCAGTTGGGGATCGTCATGAATGGCTGAGTCATCATTCTGAGCACCAATGGGAACCATGGCTGAGTAGGCTGGAACCACCAAAACGCCTGTGGCAGAGTCTTGCTCTATTTTGGTGAGAAATTGGCTAATCAGGCAGAATGGGGGAAAAGCATAGAAGAATGTACGTCCCCAATGTAGCGAGAATGCATCCACCGCTACTGCTCCTGGATCTGGCTCCCATGAAACATATTTAGGCAACTGGCGATTTAATCTGGATGCAAACAGATCAATATCTGGTAACCCATAGCGGCTGACAATCTTTTTTAAAACTTCTGGATTTAACATCCATTCTGTATTCTCATTGAACCTTCATGACCTGTTGTCTGCCACCACATTGTCTCTCTCTGGTAGGTAGATAGCTGAGAGCCAGATATTTCTGGAGATACACCAGTGCCACATGAGGTTGGCCAGATTATCACATGATACTGATCTTACTCCTCCCATGTGATTGATATATGCCACAGCTGTGGTATTGTCCACCTGGAGTTGAACATGTGAATCATTCGTTGTAGAACAATAAGCTTTCAATCCATAAAATGCCCCCAATAACTCCAAATAATTTATACCATGTGTTTGAAGAATTAAATCCTCTTGGAAACTCCATCTACTACCACAGCTAGATTCGCTGTCCTAGTAGCTCCCCATCTGAGAACACTCACATCAGTCTGTAAAACCACTGAAGGTTGCTGAACCAAAATATTTTTAGTAGCTTGTGCAACATTGATAATCCACCATTGCAATTCAGCTAAGGCTGTAGTTGGTAATTGCATGGACCTATCAAAATGACCTGCACGCTTTTTTAGTGCTTGTTCTCTGGCTCGTTGCAGATTTTGATAGTGCAAGGTCCAAACTCTACAGCAGGAAATGCTGCTGCCAATTTACCAATAACCCTGGCTACCCCTCGGATGGAGGGACAAGGTTTCTCAGCCAGGCAAGTACAGGCATTTGTAATATCCACAACCTTAGCTGTTGGCAAAGTTACTGACATATCAACTGAATTAATGACAAACCCCAAATAATCAATTGTTTGGGGTGGATGTAACTTACCAAACCCCAAATAATCAATTGTTTGGGGTGGCTGTAACTTAGATTTTGTTGGATGGACCAGAAACCCTAGACTTTCAAATAGGCTTGTGGTTGCTGAAACCGATTCTTCAGCTGTCTCCTGAGTGGCGCTTACAATTAAAATATCATCTAGATAAACCATTACAATGTGATTTTGAGCCCTCAGTAACGCCAGTGCTGGTTTCAATAATTTTGTGAACAGCCTGGGAGCTGAGGTTAACCCATTAGGTAATGCTGTAAATTGCCACAGCTGACCCATCCAGTTAAATTTCAAGTACCTACGATAATGATGATGAATTGGTACTGAATAATAAGCATCTTTCAATCTATAGTAGCCATATAACAGCCTTGTGACAACTGCTTTGCAGTGTTGAAGGTGTCCATTTTTAAATGCCTATACTGAACATAAGAATTTAAGTTTGTGAGGTCCAGAATGACTCTACAACCCCTATCTTTCTTCGGTCTGGGGAATACATTGGACACAAATTGATGAGGATGTTTCACCGTTCTTTCAATTACCCCTTTCTGGAATATTTTTGTTATTTCTTCTTCTACCAGACGAGTTTTTGGTGCAGCAAACACCAAGATTCTATTAGGCCTATTCTGTACAGGTGGATCAACACCTGCCATAAATTCTATTGTAGAGCCGGACACAGTATCTAGTATAAATCGATCAGATGTTATGCAGCACCATTCATCGTAAAACAATTGTAATCTACCCCCCAACCGGAGGTTGTTCCCCAGAAATTTTATCTGTGATAGAATGAACTTTTTGTACCTCAGTAAATGACCTAGAAGGTCTCCTTCTCCCAATATAAGGGTTGATGTTGGGCTGCACTGGAAAATAATATTTTCTACCCATCGCCCTGCCTCTGCTGGTCCCTGCCCCGGAATCAAACCCCCTTCGTATCCAACCTGCTGATTTTCTTGGAGCAGGGATAAAGGGTTTTATAAGGCGAATCATTTTCGACTCTTCATCGATATCCTTAATTTGTTTTGGCAGATTTTCATAAATAATCTGGTGCCTGGATATTGCTTGCCTTACACAGTCCTGCAAATTTTGTGTGCAATGTTGGCCGAATGGCGATTTTCCTCATACAATTAAGTTCGAAATAGGCATTGCAGCATAACGCAAGCATGTCCTTTTGGGTTTTGGACATTGTCGACCCTTGTATGTCTTTCCCAAATGCAGTGATGCCTGCTGAGGACACGCTGGAAAGGCATTTCCTGCCCTCGCATCATTGCACTCATGGGTGCCCAAATTGCTGAGTTCACTGTTGGCACCCTGAGCAAGGCACAATTGACGGGTGTTTTATATAATTCAGTTGTTTCAGTCATAACAGTGTCTTGGAGCTGGTGAGAAACCAAATAATTCATGTTGGCAGCCAGGTTCTCGTCCATGGCCTCACCAGTCCCTTCCGGTATAGCAAAACACCTTGCTACATCGGGAACACCCGGAGCGTGGCTCTTGTGCTCTGGTGTATACACATAAGTAGGGACACCAGCTTCAGAGTCAGTCTCTTTCTGTCCTGGTATTCCCGAGTCTTGCTCTAAGACCCAAACAAGGCACTGGAGAGTCAGATTCCCATTCTTGATAGGCACCATACTCAGTGCATGGAACTCCTTCGGAGGTTGCCTGGGAAATCTCTGGGTCTTTGGATTGGTTAAGGTTTGGAGCATTTTCTCCATTTGGTCCAGTCTCCCCCATATTCTTTTCCAGTCTGGAGGAGAGTCCTCTTCCTCAGACCCGTCAGACAAAACGGGCCTGACAGATTTTCTTTTATATTTCATCCCTACAGTTGTGGCCTCAGTCCCCTGCGACACTGGAGCAGCTGAAGGCTCGTTAATTACGGGAATAATGGCACCGGTATCGGAACCGGCACCGTACTTATCTTTTTTGCCGATCGCTGCGATGGGACCCCATCGCTGCGCGACCCACGCTTGCTTCGAACCAACTTTCTTCCACCGCTCTCCATATCACAGGCCCCTGGCTCGCAAGCCAGCCTTACGGAGCTTAGATACTCGCTGTAAAGTTTTTTAAAACCACTTACCTGCAAGGTTTCTACTCACCGCTGCACTCTCCAGTCCATTCCAAGCGACATGCGTCGACGTAATGACGCGCATGCACCTGGCGGGGCTTCTTCACGTAGTCCAAAGTAAAATTATTTCTTTGCTTCATATTTGGATGCAGTTATGATTTTTCTTTCTCCAAATAAACATGTGATATTTTATTTACTGATGGCAATGGGCATTGTCATCAAAGCCCCATAGAATCGAGACCCAAACACAGGTTGAATACAGATGTCACCTGGAGAATGCTGCACAGGTGAATGTGTTGTCCTCAGGTGAGATGTGAAGCCATCTTCCATGTTAGGTGGATGTAAAATGACCCTAGCCATTGATTAAAGAAGCGCAGGAACGTTCTTCGACTACTTTGACTTGTAATGTTAGTCGAAAAAAAAATGTTGATCTAGTCATTTATCTCATTGTTATAGGGCCCTTCTATGGAAAGTTTCGGGAGGGATTAAGGTTTTAAGAAAAATTAAATAAATGCAAGTTTTTTAAGAAAATATTTTTGATTGAAAATATTCTTATGATTTTTGTGAAAATTTAGCATGTACCTTTCTTTGAACCTGACATTGAATAAGAATTTAAAAGCATTTACTGACAAAAAAAATGAAGACTTTTGTAGTCTTATTAACTACAGTCATGACGATAGTTATATTCCTTAATTCTTGTTGCTATTGTTAGATGGGTCAAAATTGCAGTATAATTGTCAACTTTAAAATTATTTATTAAAAAAAAAATATGGGCATCAACATACCTGCAGTTTAAAAACAATTTGATGTTGTTGTCTCAAATGTAGTTGCAATTCAGTATTTTTTAATGGAGATTGGGTTATGGGCAACATATCTAGTAGAGCTGCTGCCTCACCGCGCTACAGATCCAGGTTCTATCTAATCTCAGGTGCCGTCTGTGTGTGGAGTTTGTACGTTCTTCCTGTGGGGTTTCTCCGGGTGCTCTGGCTTCCTCCCACATCCCAAAGACGTGCAGGTTTGTAGGTTGATTGGCCCTCTGTAAATTGCCACTAGTGTGTAGAGTGGGAATGTGGGATAACATAGAACTAGTGTGAAAGGATGATCGAAGGCCTGCGTGGATTTGGTGGGCCTGTTTTTCTGAACTGTAAAGAAACCAAGAAACACTGAAGCAGTGTTGCTACGAATTGTCACTAGAGGGTGCTTAAGTTACAAAGCTCATGCTTATTTTGGAGCTAACATACTTAACCCCATTAAATGAAAAGTAACTGTTTAAAGTTTATTAGCTAATTTGTCAGAATAGAAGAGATTAATAATATAGTATAGCACAAAAAATTTGATTATAAATTAAGATTGATAATATTGAGATATATACAGTGGCTTGCAAAGGTTTTCATACCCCTTGAACTTTTCCACTTTTTCTCATGTTACAACCACAAACGTAAATGTATTTTATTGGGATTTTATGTGATAGACCAACACAAAGTGGCGCATAATTGTGAAGTGGAAGGAAAATGATACATGGTTTTCACATTTTTTTACAAATAAAAAACTGAAAAGTGTGGCGTGCAAAAGTACTCAGCGCCCTTTACTCTGATACCCCTAAATAAAATCTAGTGCAACCATTTGCCTTCAGAAGTCACCTAATTAGTAAATAGAGTCCACTTGTGTGTAATCTAATCTCAGTATAAATACAGCTGTTCTGTGAAGGCCTCTGTTTGTTCGAGAACATTAGTGAACAAACAGCATCATGAAGCTCAAGGAACATACCAGACAGGTCAGGGATAAAGTTGTGGAGAAGTTAAAGCAGGGTTAGGTTATAAAAAAATATCCCAAGCTTTGAACATTTCACGGAGCACTGTTCAATCCATCATCAGAAAATGGAAAGAGTATGGCACAACTGCAAACCTACCAAGACATGGCCGTCCACCTAAACTGACAGGCCGGGCAAGGAGAGCATTGATCAGCGAAGCAGCCAAGAGGCCCATGGTAACTCTGGAGGAGCTGCAGAGATCCACAGCTCAGGTGGGAGAATCTGTCCACAGGACAACTATTAGTCATGCACTCCACAAATCGGGCCTTTATGGAATAGGGGCAAGAAGAAAGCCATTGTTGAAACAAAGCCATAAGAAGTCCCGTTTGCAGTTTGCCACAAGCCATGTGGGGGACACAGCAAACATGTGGAGGAAGGTGCTCTGGTCTGATGAGACCAAAATGGAAGTTTTATTTGTAATAAAATTTGGAAACTATGTATCATTTTCCTTCCACTTCACAATTATGCACCACTTTGTGTTGGTCTATCACATAAAATCCCAATAAAATACATTTACGTTTGTGGTTGCAACATGACAAAATGTGGAAAAGTTCAAGGGGTATGAAAACTTTTGCAAGCCACTGTAAATGTAACCTTAGTGTAGACTTTTTGTTGCCTGCTTGCAGTCAGTGAACAGACTATCCAGGTTTCCAATCAAGCCATCACCGAGACTGGATAAAGGGTATAACATTGAGTGGAAGATAAAGTCCAGTAAAGTCTGATTAAAGATAGTTCAAAGATCTCCAATGAGGTGGATGGGAGGTCAGTAACGGATTCTAGTTGGTGATAGGGTGGCTCAGTTGCCTGACAACATCTGGGAAGAAAATGTTCACTGAATCTTGAGGTATCCATTTTCAAACCTCTGTGCCTCTCGCCTGATGGAAAGGGGATAAGAGGAAGTGAGATTAGTAAAGTAGTCAGGCAGTTGTACCTGTAATTGGATGAGGGAGATCGTTAATAATATGCAAAAGAACTGTAATGCGGTTTTCTCGTATGACATGACGGAAGGGTTGGTGGAAGCGGGTTCATTGGTAACTTTCAAAAAGTAATAGGATCTGCTGTGTGAAGGAAAAGTCCATAAGAATTTGGGCAAGAGTAAAGGATTGAACCTAAATGGACAACACTGTTAAAAAAACACCCAACATATACTGGGTCAAAATGGCCAATTTGATTCTGTGAAGTATTTCGCTATGGAAACTTGTTTAAGTTTACAATGATGATTTGTGTTCTTGTTGGTAAAAGCAACTGAATGGACATTTAAATTATGTGTTTATTGTGTGTTTTGTTTTAATTTATTACATGTTATGACTGCAAGGTAACAAATTTCGTTCAGACCGAAAGGTCTGAATGACAATAAAGGAATCTGAATCTGAATCTGAATTGGTTAAATTTGGGGCCGCCTGTGTACATTGTAAGTCAATAAGCATTGCCGAAATTCGATACTGTATTGCTAATTATAAATTACCTGGAATCTTACGTGCTACATTATTATTCATATTGGTCAGGAAACATGGAGGACCATTTTCTTTTGGCAGTGGGGGACATTTACTGTTATGGAGAACAGCATTAAAACTTTGTATAGGAAGGAACTGAAAACGCTGGTTTAAACCAAAGAAAGACACAAAATTATGGAGTAATCTCTGGAGCATCTCTGGAGAGAAGGAATGGGTGACATCGAGACCGTTCTTCTTTAACAGTTTGACACTGAGAATTCTTCAAGGAAAGTAACTTAAAAATCGAATTCTCCCGACACGCAGGTATCTTTATATTCCTTGTTGAACAAGAGACATAATTTGGAATCAAATGTTCTATGTGATAGCGCAGGATGTTATTGAGAAGGATAGCTACGCGAAGCTTGCTCGTGCCACAAAAGGACAAGAGTGCTAGAGTAACTCAGCAGGTCAAGCAGCATCTGTGGAGAATGTTGGGTAGGTGTCATCTGCACTGATTCCTGCTGTCCCATTCCACCTATGGCATGATTCCTTATCTTTAGAGATGATAGCACTTTATAGCAGATAGATCTTAACTGCCAGAATAGTAGTTGAGGTGCCTTTTTGGTGACAAGTAATATATTTTCAATTATTTATTTTGGATTGCAGACATCTGTGTTTCGAGTCATAACACCATGGTACTGAGTGCCCTCTTTGAATATCTGTTGTTCACTGGCGAACGTACTTGGTGATGTTTCAAGATTTTGAGCGAATTAAAGTAAAGATTTTGAGCGAATGAAAGTAAAGTATAAATTAATTAAAAGCCTGAACATTTTTTAAGAATTTATCCCGAAGATTCAGCAAGGCTTCCACTGTTGACTACTTTTAGCACTGTGGCGCTGCTGCCTCACAGTGCCAGAGACCGTTGGATCCTCACCTCAGGTACTGTTTGTAGTGGAGTTTGCACGTTCTCTGTGGGTCTTTCTTCAAGTGCTCCGCTTTCCTCCCACGTTCCAAGGATTGAAGGTTAATTAGTCTCTGTACATTGACCTTGGTGTGTAAGAAGTGAATGAGAAAGTGGGATGACATAGAACTAATGTGAACGGGTGATCGATGGTCGGCATGGACTCATTGGGCCAGAGAGCCTGTTGCCATGTTGTATCTCAAAACTAATCTGTGGCACCCTTCTGACCACTTGGTAATTTGCTCTAGAACACAAAGTGCGGGAGTAAATCAGTGCGTCGGTCTGGAGGACGCAAACAGGTGACGTTTTGGCTCGGGACCTTTCTTCAGACTGCCCTTTGATCTTGCGTCTATTCTCAGATAATTGGTTCCACCCAGCTTGCCAGCTCTTCTCAGTGAGGCCTTCAGAAGCAGTTGCATTTGTGTGAAGCTTAAATTGCACTTGAATTGGGAGGTAAATCTCACCGTTGACTGCAATTCTAAACCGGTGGCTGCTGCTGGTCACCCCCAATGCATTTTGTTCTATTGCCATCACATTTGAAGTCAGTGGAATTGAATGTGTGGCCGTGACTTCAACCCCCAACAGGTTTCCACTGTATAACGTTGGTAAAACATTTGGGCGTTCATGACAATTCAACAGCTTTCTGGTCATTTGTAGTGCTTCTTATGTAAATACATATCTTTTCCATCAATATCTGGAGTCTATATTTTTGCAATAGTGTTTTCTCAACCTCGATACCCACATCTTACAAGTAAACCTTGTCAAAAATGCCACTCGGTTGCGGGACTGGAATAAGTCGGCTTCATGTGGTACAGTCTTGTATCTGGATGAATATCTTTTACTTGTCTATTGATTTCTCGTCTTTGGCTTTCTCTCTGTAGATGAACCTGAAACTCGTGATGCTTGGTGGGCAGAAATTCGGCAAGAGATCAAGTCGCACGGCAAAGCTCTTGGATGCCATGCAGTTGTTGGATACAGTGAATCAACTAGCATCTGGTGAGTATTGAAAAGTTTGCGCGCCCTTCATCTGGTGCAGGTGTTTGGAATTAATTGCGGTTTACTTTGGTACTGCTTGCGTGCATTTTAATAACGCTATTACTATTTTTAGTTTTTGTGGTTGTGATGATAGACAGATTGTCAGCGTTTATTATAACATGAAGCTGACAGCAATACTAAAGTGTGCAGTTGTGCATATAAATTACAAGGGATACAGACCTTGTATCAGTATGCAAGAAAATGGCAGGAAATCCGGATGCCTTTTTACATAAAATAACTCTGAGCTGGAGTATCAGCAGATCATGCAGTGTGTCTGGAGGACATGGACAGTTGATGTTTTAGGCCAGGACTTCTTCAGCTTGATAGTAGTATGGGGGAGAAAGCTGGAAGACAGAGGTGGGGTCAGGAAAAGGCCTGGCACGTGATATAGGTGGATACAGGTGAGGGAGGGTTTAAGTGACTGATGGTCGGACAAAGGCCAGAGGTGAAAATAATTAAAATGGCTGTTGGATAAACAAGAGGAGGAGTGAAAAGCAAAGGCAAAGATAGGGATAAGCGATGTTGGTGGAAAGATATGAAGGGAAGGAAGTGGGGGAGATAGTGGGAGAAACGAGCGTGCATCGGGGTGGGGCATAGCAAGAGAGGGAGATCATCTAAAAATTGGAGAATCAATGTTCATGTTGTGGATTGTAAGCCTGCCCAGCAGAATATGAGGTGCTGTTCCTCCACTATGGCAGAGGTAGGCCACCTGGCCCACCATTCAATCTAAACATGGCTGACCTATTCCAAACATCAGCTTCTCCCTGCTAGTTCCTCGTTGTCCTCAGTCCCTCAATCTTTCGAAAAGGTATCTCTACATCCATTTTAAATGCTTCTAAAGAGCTAAATCAGAATCAGAATAAATCTATTAGCCAAGTATGTATACATACAAAGACTATGACGGTGCATATTCCACCGCCTCTTGATTTCCGCACTGCCTCTGCTTCACTGCCTCTGTGTAGTTGAAAGCCAGCCAGTTGCAGCGCATTGTCCAGGGTCGACTCACGCGGCCAGGTCTCGGTGAAGCGCAGATCAGCGGATCGAGAACAGTCCTTGTTTGGCCCAAGAGTTGCAATTCGTCCACTTTCTTGTCAAAAGAACGTAGATTTACAAGGAATATACTCGGGGGCAGCATGCATAATCCTCGTTGCTGGAGTCGGGCGAGTACTCCAGAGCGCTTCCCCTGGGTCCTCCTATGTCTCACGGCCTTGGACATAACCACAGCCCCGCCGACAAGTATTTCCAAATAATCCAGCGAGTGAGAAAAATCTGAAACAATGTTTGGAGGATCTGAATGTCTGATGTTAATGAGTTCCTCTCTCATGAAAGTGATCTTTGTGGGATTTCCATAGATGACACAAATGAACAAAACACAGACAAACAGCATGGAGCAGTACACCATGGCAGCCATTGTCAGCATCATCTTAGTTAATCTCCAATGAATGCTCCAATGCTCCATCTGCCACCCTTTGTGAGAAGTTTCTACATTGCTATTGGACAACCAGCCCCCCAGTTTAAAACGATGTTCCCTCATTTGGGATTCTCCCTCTAGTGCAAACAAATTGCCCTCTTTCCTCCATATGTATTGGGAAGTGATGAAGACAAGGAATTCATGAAAAAAACTTTGGTAGTGTTTTTTGATGGTACACTAATCTATGATGATTGTATTACCATGCTGATCACCCTTAGATAAAATGATTAAACAAAAGACACAACTTGCTGGAATAACATGGATGGGCGCTGTTTTGGGTGGGATCCTTCTTCAGAATGCTAACAAAAGATTGTAATTCTGAGAAGTATTTCAAAAGATCACAGAATTTTTTTTTTAAGAGGTTAAGATACTCAAATGCCCACCCATATCTTGTGTGTGCATTCCAATATTCATGCCACACAATATAAGATGTTGAGTAAAAAATTGTGCCTTTGATTTCTAGTTTGTTATCACAGAGAATGCTTCAATGTCATCGATTGTTCAACTAGTTTGATGACGTCACAGTTGCTGGAGGCCTTTTGATCCTTTTGAAATAATATTTGACAGCAACTGATGTGAGAAAAGGGAAAGTCCATTCTACAGAGAGCTCAAGATCGTTGTAAATTACGTTCTTGGCGATCAGCAGTAAACTACTAAAATCCTGGCCAATTTTGAAATAAAACTCAAAATACAGAACATGATAAGTGCAAGTGATGTATCATTAAGCGTAAGCTGTGTAAAGGCTCGTGTCCAAGTCAAGATTCGCCCTTGGATAGAGGCCAGTGTCAGAGATTAATTTAGTGCATAGAAATGAAATTTATGGAGATAGAATCAAGGAACTGCAGATGCTGGCTTACACAAATTCCTTGTATGTGAATACTTGGCCGATAAACTTATTCATTCATTCATTCAAAAGGAGACAAGTGCTGGAGTATCTCGACGGATCAGGCAGCATCTCTGGAGAACGTGGATAGGTGACATTTAGGGTCTGGACCAAAATGACCCAAAAGGTTGTCTATCTATGTTTTCCAGAGATGCTACCTGACCCGCTGAATTTATGGAAGTGACTGAATACAGTTGCCTATTTGGATCTTGGAAATCTGAAATGTTGAAAAGTGTGAAGATGATCTTCAGGTCAGGCACAATAGACAGAGAGAAAAAAAATGTGTGGGCAATGGCTGCTCCTCACAATACGTTGCATAATATTTTTTTGGTTTAACTTTATTATTGACACATGTACTGAAGTGCAGTGAAAAGGTTTATTTTGCCTGCTATCCAAATCATATCAGATAGTACTATACATAGATACAATGAGGTACAATAGGTAGAATGAAGGAAAGATGCAGAGTGCATAATATAGTTCTCAGAATTGTAGCGCATCAGTTCCAGTGACAAGGTCCAACGTCTGCAAAGAAGTAGAGGTAAATCGGACAGTACCCAAGTTTATGGAAGAAATAGTTGGGGAAGATTTTCGTACATTGCATACGCACAGTGACAGCAATCAGCCAATGGTCAAGCTGAGAGAGGTGATAAAGAGGTGGAAGTGGATATTGATAATGTCTGTGCAGGTGAAACCTGATAGGCATTCAGATGATATAGCAAAGGACCTTCTTAAGGGGGGGTTAAATGTTGGTGAAGGCAAATAAGCCATTTTGGGTGATTAGATAACCTATAATCTCTTCGCCCCCACCCCAGATGGAACAACTATAGCCTTCCCCAAGTCTGCTGGATCTCCCGGTTGCTAACCATTTTGACACCTCTGCCCATTCCCACACAGACCCCTCAATCCTGGGCCTCCTCCATTATCAGAATGAGGCCATGCGCAAACAGTGGGAACAAAACCTCATATTCCACTTGCAGAGATGCCAAGTGTCCCGGATTCGCCGTATTTTTTCCCGGCGAAATAACTTTTTTACGGTGTTCCGGCAGCCAAACATGCTGTTACGGAACACCGCCGCGCCGGTGTTCCTCACGTGAGAACGCCGGCGCCATGTGTCCCCGGTTTGCCAGCCCGCGCGATCAGCGGCATTTTGCCGGGCCCTAGTGACCGCGCGTGCGCAGTGGGGGAGGGTTGCAAGTAGGGTTTATTTCGAGCCACGCCACGCCCGGCCCAGAGCCCGGGCGGCGCCGGCCCGCGCGATCAGCGGCACTTTCTTGCCGCCAGCCGGCCGCTCGCGGCAGCCCCATCACCGGGCCTCCCACCCAGTGCGCAGGCGCAGACCCGCCGGCAACCATGCCAAGTGCGCATGTGCCGCACCCGCCCGCCGGCAGCCCGCTGATCTGCACCAGTGCGCAGGCGCATAGCCGCCGGCAACAACCCCAGGTGAGTGTTACGGAGAGAAATGCATTTAACCCCATTTGTTACGGACAAATGGGTTAAATGTTACTGTGAACTAAATTTAGGGTTGGCATCTCTGCACTTGGGTCGCATACAGTGCCCTCCATAATGTTTGGGACAAAGATGCATCATTTATTTATTTGCCTGTAAACCACAATTTGAGATTTGTAATAGAAAAAAATCACGTGGTTAAAGTGCACATTCTCAGATTTTATTAAAAGGTTTTTTAATACATTTTGGTTTCACTATATAGAAATTACGGCTTTGATTATACATAGTCCCCTCCATTTCAGGGCACCATAATGTTTGGGGCACATGGCTTCACAGGTGTTTGTAATTGTTCAGTGTTTAATTGCCTCTTTAATGCAGGTATAAGAGAGCTTTCAGCACCTAGTCTTTGCTCAAGTCTTTCCATCACCTTTGGAAACTTTTATTGCTGTTTATCAACATGAGGACCACAATCGTGCCAATGAAAGTCAAAGAAGCCATTATGAGACTGAGAAACAAAAATAAAACTGTTAGAGACATCAGCCAAACCTTAGGCTTACCAAAATCAACTATTTGGAACATCATTAAGAAGAAAGAGATCACTGGTGAGCTTACTAGTCACAAAGCGACTGGCAGTCAAAGGAAGACCTCCACAGCCTATGACAGAATAATTATCTTTATAATAAAGAGAAATCCCCAAACATGTCCGACAGATCAGAAACACTCTTCAGGAGTCAGGTGTGGATTTGTCAATGACCACGGTCCGCCGAAGACTTCATGAACAGAAATACAAGAGGTTACACTGCAGGTTGCAAACCACTGGTTACCCGCAAAAATAGGATGGCCAGGTTACAGTTTGTCAAGAAGTACTTAAAAGAGCAACCACAGTTCTGGAAAAAGGTCTTGTGGACAGATGAGACGAAGATTAACTCATATCAGAGTGATGGCAAGAGCAAAGGATAGAGGAGAGAAGAAACTGCCCAAGATCCAACGCATACCACCCCATCTGTGAAACACAGTGGTGGGGGTGTTATGGCCTGGGCATGTATGGCTTCTGAAGGTACTGGCTCACTTATCTTCATTGATGATGCAACTGCTGATGGTCGCAGCATAATGAATTCTGAAGTGCATAGACTCATCCGATCTGCTCAAGTTCAAACAAATGCCTCAAAACTCATTGGCCAGCGATTCATTCTATAGCAAGACAATAATCGCAAACATACTGCTAAAGCAACAAAGGAGTTTTTCAAACTTAATAAATAGTCAATTCTTGAGTGGCAAGTCAATCACCCGATCTGAACCCAATTGAGCATGCCTTTTATATGTTGAAGAGAAAACTGAAGGGGACTAGCCCCCAAAACAAGCATAAGCTAAAGATGGCTGCAATACAGGCCTGGCAGAGCATCACCAGAGAAGACACCCAGCAACTGGTGATGTCCATGAATCGCAGACTTCAAGCAGTCATTGCATGCAAAGGATATGCAACAAAATACTAAACATGACTACTTTCATTTGCATGATGTTGCTGTGTCCCAAACATTATGGTGCCCTGAAATGGGGGGGACTATGTATAAACACTGATGTAATTTCTACACGGTGAAACCAAAATGTATAAAAATGGCCTTGATTAAAATCTGACAATGTGCACTTTAACCACATGTGTTTTTTATTAATTACAAATATCAAATTGTGGTGTACAGAGGCAAATCTGTGCTCCACAATTCTCTCATCAGCTGTGGAGGTCTTCCTTGGCCTGCCAGTCCCTTTGCGATTAGTAAGCTCACCAGTGCTCTCTTTCTTCTTCATGATGTTTCAAGCAGTTGATTGTGGTAAGCGTAAGGTTTGGCTGATGTCTCTAACAGTTTTATTCTTGTTTCTCAGTCTCATAATGGCTTCTTTGACTTTCATTGGCACAACTTTGGTCCTCACATTGATAAACAGCAATAACGGTTTCCAAAGGTGATGTAAAGACTGGAGGAATGACTAGGTGCTGTGAGCTCTTTTAAGCTGCATTAAGGAGGCAATGAAACACACCTGAGCAATAACAAACGCCTGTGAAGCCATGTGTCCCAAACATTATGGTGCCTTGAAATGGGGGGGACTATGTATAAATACAGCTGTAATTTCTACATGGTGAAACCAAAATGTAGAAAAATGGCCTTTAATAAAATCTGACAATGTGCACATGTGATTTTTTTTTTTATATTACAAATCTCAAATTGAGGAGTACAGAGGCAAATAATAAATGATGGGTCTTTGTCACAGACATTATGGAGGACACTATGTATATTCGTAATGAGTGGCTAATCCTAAGAGATGATGCCTCACTAATGGAACAACCAGAATCTATCACTCAGAGCTCTAACAGTAGCTCATCACATTAACTTGCCCCTAAGGTGGTTAATAATGCCAGTATCAACCTCAACTGTGAACATCTCGTTTTATATTGTCATTAATGATATTCTCGTCTCACTTGTAAGTAAGATTAAGGCTTGTATGTTTTGCTCTGGGTCACAGTATGAAACAGTATTATGATCTATTGATATCTATAAAGGAATACTTATGATGCGATTTTTTTTTTGTTTTTGTTTGAGACAACATCCCAATAATTGTCTGTTCATTTATTTTCCACAGTGAGGAAGTCTGTATCTTGTCTGCCTCAGGCACTGCAGCTGTGCTGAATCCAAAGATGCTTCAAGAATGCAGCATGGAAGGCTGTAGTGAACACAGGTTGTCACGGCAGCCTAGCTTCTTTTCCACAGGGTCAGAGAAGGGAGAGTTTGATTTTTTTCTGCAGTGCCAGGATAGTGCTTCTCTATTAGGGTAGGTTAAACCATTACAGTGGAGGGGGCAGGTCCAAACAATTCATTTCTACTAACAAAGTTTGAAATTTGGCATCGATTTGGCAAGAAATTGAAATGCGGTTGTTGTTACCTAACAGCTTGCATCAAGGTAACTATCTAAAATACTAACCATACTTAATTATCTAATATCACACGCCGATTTTCCACTTTGTAACTGGAGAAATTGTCGCAAATGATTCTTTAAAAAAAACTCTCAAAAGACAAACCGGGGTGTAATTTTCGATGATGAATTATGATGCCTTGTGTAAGCAATCAAAGTAATGCTTGGTGCAGCCCCTTTGGTTCTGGATGTCCCAAGAAAATGGGTCAATTTATCTGTCCTGACCTTCTGTACAATAATTTTCCGAAAGGAAGCAGGGGTTCTGAATTCTGGTTATGATGCATTCTGCTGACAGCAGTAACAGACTTTTTAATTTGACAGATGTATTACTGTATTAAATGTGCTTTAACCTTGTGGATTGATGTCTATTGTCTTGGGTTAATAATAATTTCATTTAAGATAGATCAGCCATGATTGAATGGCGGAGTAGAGTTGACGGGCCGAATGGCCTAATTCTGCTTCTAGAACGTATGAACCTAAGCCATAGGAAGTTGGCATCGAAGAATTAAAAGCCGAAAGTGAAAGTTGTGTGAACTAGATTTGAAACCCCTGAACTTTGAATGTTCTTTTCCAAATATTTGGAGAGGTTAAGCATGACTGATGTTTTGAAGGTTTCCGATCTGATTAGCATGTGTCTCCTTTCTCCAGATTGGATGATGCAACATCACTAGCCTGCAGTTTCTGCCACATCCCTTATGATGAGTTAAATATGCCATTCCCCGCACACCTCACTTATTGTTATGTATGTCGGAAGCTGAAGGTTCCCGACGTTCTCTTCACAACCATTGAACCTCCATTGGAAGCGGCGGTAACTGGGAAAGGCTGCTTGATTCAAGCCAGGTGAGCCTTCTATTTAGTTATATATTATCACTGTGGCGTGACTTTATCCTGACATGCTGACATGGGTAGATGCACAGAGACTCTTGCCCTGAGTAGATGAATCGAGGACCAGAGGACATAGGTTTAAGGTGAAGGGGAAAAGATTTAATAGGAATCTGAGGGGAAACTTTTTCATACAAAGGGTGGTGGGTGTATGGAACAAGCTGCCAGAGGAGGTAGTTGAGGCAGGGACTATCCCAACATTTAAGTAACATTTGGACAGGTACAAGGATAGGACAGGTTTGGAGTGATATGGACCAAACATGGGCAGGTGGGTCTAGTGTAGCTGGGACTATGTGGGCAAGTTGGGCCGAAGAGCCTGTTTCCACACTGTATCACTCTATGACTCTATGATGTCTTCTCGTCATGCAGACTCTGCCGTCAGAAAAAGAAGACTCAGGGTGAAGCCAATGCCACCGCAATAAGCAATCTCCTGCCATTTATGGAGTATGAACTGCATACACAGCTGATGAACAAACTTAAGTTGAGAGGGATGAATGCGCTCTTTGGGCTAAGGATCCAGATTGCAGTTGGTGAAAGCATGTTGATGGGCCTTGCTGTGAGTAAATGCTTTCCTGAATCTTAACAGAACAGCGTATTAACCCCCCTGGGACAGAAAACGCTAATATATTGTTTAAAAAAGGACACCAAGTTCTGGAGAATCTCAGCGGGTCAGGCTGCATCTCTGGAGACCATTTTGGTTTGTGAACCTTCTTCAGACTATAATTGTAGAAGGCGTGAGAAAGCTGAAAGAGAGTTGGAGGGAGGACTAAGCCAGGCGAGTGATACATGGATACAGGTGAGGGGGGTTTTGATTGGCAAATAATCCATGTTCTTCAGATATGCTGTCTGGCCAGCTGAGTTACTCCAGCATTTTCTCCTTTTGTTTGTATCTGCAGTTCCTTGTGTCTGCATTAATGTATTGTATATTTCATTAACCTAGGGTTGTGCAGTTGGTGGCGCTGCTGCCTCACAGTGCCAGAGCTCTGGTTTTGATCCTGACCTCTGCTGCTCCTGGACCTGTCTGTGCAGAGTTGTGCTCCCGCGACTATGTGGGTTTTCTCCGGGTGCTCTGGTTTCCTCCCACATCCCAAAGACGTGCGGGTTTGTAGGTTATTTGGCCCTCTGTAAATTGCCCCAGGTGTGTAGGGAGTGGGTGAGAAAGTGGGACAACATGGAACTAGTGTGAATGGGTGATGGATGGTCGGCGAATAGCCTGTTTCCATTGCTGTATGGATTTAATGCGATGAAATCCAGACACGCTTACACACCCACAGGTAGAGTTTTGTGTTAGTTTATTTACTGTGGTGAAGCCTAATTTGTGCTTGTAAGAATGTGTACATTAAACCAATGTGCATAATAAGATGCTAGGATAATAAACCATTGATATTCTGAAAGGATAGACCATAGTGCTGAAATGTTAATTGATCCCTCCTCCCACAGTTGCTGCTTGGCTGGCTGAGGTCTTCCAGCATTTCTTCTCTTCTTTCACATTCCAGCACCAGCAGTTTTATTTGATTTTGGGCACTGTCTTTTGTGAGACCATAAGACATAAGAGCAGAATTTGTCCCATCGTGTCTGCACTGCCTTTGATCATGGCTGATAGATTTTTTTTTTCCCTCTCAACCCCATTCTCTTGCCTTCTCCCCATAACCTTTGACTCCCTTACTAATCAAGAACACATCAATCTCAGCTTTAAAAATAACCAATGAATTGGCCTCCACCGCCGTCTATGGCTATGAACTCCACAGATTCACCACCCTCTGGCTATAGAAATTGTTCTTTACCCCCAATCTAAAGGTACGTCCTTTTATTATGAGGCTGTGCTATCAAGTCCTGGACTCTCCAACTGCTGTAGGCCTTTCATTATTCAGTAGGTTTCAATGAGATCCCTCCTCATCCATCTAACCTCTGGCGAGTACAGATTCAGAGCCGTCAAATGCTCCTCATAGGTTAACCCATTCATTCACGGCATCTTTCTCATAAACCTCCTCTGAGCACTCTCTAACACAAACGCATTATTCCTCAGATAAGGGGACCCAAAACTGCAATATATTCATCTTCAGTCTTTAGAGGTGCAGCGCAGAAACAGGTCCTTCGACCCACCGAGTCCACACCGGCCAGCAATCACCCTGTTCACTAGTTCTATCCAACGCACTGGGGCCAATTTGCAGAACCCAATTAATCTACAAGCTTGCACACCTTTGGAATGTGGGAGGAAACCGGGGCAGCTTGAGAAAACCCACGGGGTCACAGGGAAAATAGACAAACTCCGTACAGACAGCACCCGTAGTCGGGATCGAACCCGGGTCTCTGGCACTATGAGGCAGCAGCTCTACTGCTGCGCCACAGTCGCCCAATATATATGGAGATAGAAACAGTGCAATCTGTTGTTCCCTGCAGTGAAAATGCTGATGACCATGTCTGGGAGATGGTGACATCAAAGGGCTGATCCCAGGTTTTGTTAGATTGGTGGAAAGTTACAGGATGGAAACAGACCCTTCAGCCCACCGAGGCCTTGCTGCCTATCAATCACCCATTCTGTTATCCCACTTTCTCATCCACCCACTGCACACATGGAACAATTTGCAGAGGCTAATTAGCCTACAAATTGCACATCTGTGGGATATTGGAGGAGACCGGAGCTTCAGGGGAAACCAAATGGTCACAGGAAAAACGTGAAAGCTAAACACGGACAGCACGCAAGGTCAGGATTCAACTGGGTCTCTGGCGCTGCAAGGCAGCAGCTCTACCAACCACACACAAAGTAGATTGTTGAGGCCAATATACTGGAAAGTAGTGAAAGTGAGAACGGCATCAGAAGTATTCTCAATTTAGATGGGGATAGGAATCATAATCGAAAGAGTCTGGGGGGGAATACACAGTTGAGATAAGAAGCTAGTGCTTCGTATTACAGGTTAATCACACTTGGAATACTGCATACAGCACACTATAGGAAGGGCGTGATTAAGCTAGAGGGCGTTCAGAAAAGATTTCAAGAATGTTGCCACGAATGGAGGGCTTGAGTTATCAGGAGAGTCGATAGACCAGGCTTTTTATTCTCTGGAGTGTCAGAAGCTGAGAAGCGACATGGTAGAGGTACATCAAGTTAAGAGAGGCTTGGACAGGGTAGATAGCCAGAGTCCGTTGCCACTATAGGAGTGTCGTAAACTAGAGACAACGGTTTTAAGGTGAGATAGATGGTGTTTAAAGGGGACTTCAAGCGTAAATCTTTCACATAAACTATAGTTGATATTTGGAATGAGCTGCCTCAGGAGGTGGTGGAGGCAGAAACAGCAACAGCAGTTAACAGGTATCTGCACAGTACTGAATAAACAGGACATAGAAGAAAGGTCACCACAACATTCCTTCTACCCAGAGATGCTGCCTGCCCCGCTGAGTTACTCCAGCATTCTGTGCCGATCTAGGGAATAGAGGGATGTGAATTTTATGCAGCTAAGTGGGATTAGTATAGAAAGGCCAGCAAAAACATAGTGGGCTGAATGGTCTGTTCCCATGCTGTACAACTCAACAACTTTAAAAAGGGACTTTAAAGCAACAACATTTATTTACTGCAATGGTGCCCATTCAGCCACTTGCATCAGAGTATATGTCAAGGGCTGAACTATAGGGAGAGGATGGGTAGTCTAGGACTTTATTCCTTGGAGTGTAGGAGGCTGTGGTGTATAAAATCATGAGGTGGAATGGATAGGGTGAATGTACAGAGGCCTGTACCTGAGTAGGGGCATCAAGAATGAGAGGGAGCATTGATTGAAGGTGAGGAGTGAAAGATGTAATAGGAACCAGAGAGGTGACTGGTTCCATGATGACGACAATATTAGGGCACAGTGTTTCGAACTTGAACGAGTTTGGAAACAGTGACTGAATAAGTCTGAGCTGTCTGTTTTAAATTTGTACGTTCAGAGTGGAAATTCTTGAAAATTTATATTAAAGTCTTAAGTCCGTGCCTAGTTTTTTCGTTGTAAATCCCCCATGTACATATTTGTAACGGAGGGTGCGATTATTTAGTGAATGACCGTATTTTTCCATTGGCTTTGTTCTAGTCTGCGACAGGTTTGTTCGTGACGGCCCTCCCATCTCCAGGGGGCATTCAGGTTGCAGGGAAGACACCAAGCGACTCGTCTTACGATCAGCATATATCAAACATACAGAAGAAGATCAACGATATGATCGTCAAAAACAGAGAAATCCATGAGATTAATCCTCCCGTAAGTAGCAGCTCGTTTGTGCGCGAGTTGACATTAACCAAAATAAATTAAAGGACCTGTCCCACTTTTACAACCTCTGCCGAGTCTGCCCTTGACTCATACTCGCAGAATGGTCGTCACGAGGCCGTAGGAGGTCATAGGTAGGTCGTAGGAGGCTGTGATGCTAGTCGTGGGTACTCGTGGCATCAAGTAGGTCGCGGCGCTTTTTCAACATGATGAAAAATGTCCACGAGTAAAAAAAGGTCGTGAATTAGGTCTTGGAATTGGGACAGGCCCTTAACAGCACAAATGTGGAATATTGTAGATGTTGGAAGGAGGTTAAAAATGCTTAAGATTGAGGTAGGTTGGCTTAATCACCAGCATATTGAGGAATCTGCATGAAAGTGGGCAAACGATACTGATCAGCCGTGGTTTGATTAAATAACCGGGACAGATTTCAGCGGCTGACTAGTCTTTTCCTTGTTCTTTGGCTAGTAAACAGTGTTTTCATCTACAATCCAGATACTCCACATTGCTTGGTTCCTAGGGAAGAAATAAAAATATTGCTTTAGTTTAGAGATACAGCATGCAAGCAGGCCCTTCAGCCCACTGAGGAAACACCGACCATCAATCCGTTCACACTGTTTCCATGTTATCCCACTTTTTCATCCACTCCCCACACACGGAGCGATTTACAAACGGCCAATTAACCTGCAAACACGCACGTCTCCAATAAGCAGCGGTTTCTGTGCAAAATAGCTTCCAAATGTCTAGATGTGTAGTTAAATAAAAACCCTGTTCATGTTTCCAGTTCAGCTGGATGACTTGCAGCTGGAGCAGTTTCTACCAAGAGGTGTGTCGCTCTTTGATGCCACAACTCATACTTTGTGCATTGCCATTTTAAAAAAGAGCGCTTGACAGACAATGATTCTTGCCCACTGGAATGCTCTGAAGGCTACAAGTCATCTACTGTTCATGGAATGGTCTGTCGAGACCTGAAGCTGTTAGCTGACTTGGTCACCCGTCGGATCAAACCAGTTGGGAGTCTGTTGAGTCTATCTGGAAAAAACATCCGTTTATTTTCTTTGCAGCTAGGTCTAAATGGAAACTGCTTCAATGTTAGGAGTATCGTGCTATCGAGCTGCTCAAACGAAAGACCTTGCATTGTTTAATTCTGTTGTGTTAATGAGAGCAGAGTCCAGGATGATAATTTGTATCTGGTTGTTTTTCAAGAAACAACTTCAAAATGGGATGATTTTAAAAATACTTTGGCATAACACCAATAATGGTGTAATGTGGGCCAGAGGAGTTGTGGCTGGCTTTCATCCTCAATTTTTTTTTTATTAATCCAGCCTGCTGTCAATTAAACAGAGGTTCACTATAATTGAGAAAAACGCAAAGTGCTGGAGTAATCCAGCGGGTCAGGCAGATCTGTGGAGGGAATTGAAAGATATAGCATGGAATCAGGCCTTCAGCCCACAGAGACCATGTCAACCATTGATTGCCCATTCACACCAGTTCTATGTTGTCCCTCTTTTGCATCCGCACTTCTTCTTTCGTGTGGCGTGCACAGCCTAAAGTTGTTGGACAACTTGTTCTATTTGATCTTCCGTTTGTGCGCGTCGAGTTGATTGCATTAGTCGAAACGGGGCGGACCACGTGAAGGTTGCAATCTTCCACCCGTGCATCCACACTGAACACACAAGGGGCAATTTACAAAGGCTAATTAACATAAGCCTGCACGTCTTTGCGGTGTGAGAGGGAACCAGAGCACCTGGAGGAAACCAGTGTGGTCACAGAAAGAACGTGTAAACTCCACCCAAAATCAGCACCTGAGTTCAGGATGTAAATGTGATGCTTTGAGACACCAGCTCTACCAGCTGCTCCACTGCCCCACTTTAATACATAGGTGGATGTTTCAGGTCGGGTCCCTTCTTCAGACTGATTGTGTAGCTGATCTGCCTATATTGTCGTCACCATTGCACCCAATGTAGAAGATTCAAATAAAGAAAGAGAGAGAGAAAGAGAAAGAGAGAGAGAGAGAGAGAGAGAGAGAGAGAGAGAGAGAGAGAGGGGGAGGGGGAGATAGCACTGAAATCTTCTTTTACACTGGTGAGATATGACCTTCCACATTTTTTTTACACCAGGCCTATGAACCTACAAACCTGTACGTGCTCAAGCTCCATTACACATAGACAGGGTCAAACCCGCATCTCTGGCGCTGTAAGGCAGCAACTCCACCGCTGCGCCGCCCTTTTAGTGTCCCTTATTATTATTATTTTCTCCTTTCACATAGCTGCTGAGGAACTTGAGGTTGACCAGATCTTTTGCGCTTGAACTCCGTTACACTCTGATTAGCAATGTTACAACATTTTGAGATTTTAAAAATCTAGTTTGCAATTTATCCCATCAGATAAAGCATAAAAAGAAGTTTAATTTGACACTTAATTCACTTTCATATCTTCAGTATTAAAAAAGTTATGTTTTTTTAACATTTTCATACTTGGAAATTAGCATCTTGTTCCCCATTGCCTTACCATTGACTTAACTCAAAAGCTGTGATCTTGGACAGTCAAAGCCCAAAACTCTCTTAAACATTAAGAGAACTCACTGACATTTTCAGTTATTATAGATTGAAGCATTCTGAAACAAATATGAAACAATCTTACTTGGATGACCTAAAATTAAAGCATATAATTAGTTAGTTATCTAATTGTAGCTAATTACAAAATTCAACTATTAAATCTAAACATCTATCCATTTCTTAAGAAATGATAAACATTTTTTAATTGCCTAAGTGTCCAAATAACATTCACACAATAATCCACAATATAACATGATTTTTAAATCTCATTTTCATTAATTTATAGGCCAAATGGAAGGAATTTAGTGTTTAATTCCTGTAAATTAATGGCCATTTAAATCAACTTGCGAGTGGGTTTTAGTGGAATGCGGTGGATTGGAACGTTGCGGTTTGCGGTGAATTTAACCCACTGTCGGCAGGAAAAATACTGGCGGTTCATACATTTTTTTTTGTCCCCATTTCGCAACATGAAAATGTGATTAAAGGCTTCCTTAAAACCAAGTGTTAAAGAAGGAACTGCAGATACTGGAGAATCGAGGGTACACAAAAGGCTGGAGAAACTCAGCGGGTGCAGCAGCATCTAAGGAGCAAAGGAGATAGGTGACGTTTCGGGTCGAGACCCTTCTTCAGACTAAAAACCAAGTTTTCATGTAAAAATAAACTGTGCACTTTAATTTCTCCCCTACGTTAGGTCCGTTCTGCTGTCGGCATTCAGAGCTTTAGTTAATAAATAATCTAGCATAGTTTAAAAATATCTTCATGAATGAAATGTCGGAGCGATTTCTCTTTAGCGACGAAAATCGCCCGACATGGATCGATTTGGACTGTCTAGGGAAAAACGGCATCTTAAACCCGCCCCCCCCCCCCCCCTCTGAAAGGCGCCAAAGTCACGCACACGGGGAGTGGCAGAAGTGCAGCGCTGCTCAAGGTAGGTATTGTAACATACCTACTCTGATACTTTCTATGGACTGACTGATGGCGAATATCCATTAAATCTTTTGATGGCTGCCAGTTATTTCCTGTCCATTATGCTTTTGACAATAGGAAATCCTAGAGGAAACGCTTGGATCCCCGATCCCTGAAACACAACAACACTCCAGGCTCTTCCGATCCCATTCGGAAAGTTCAGATGATGTTTCCGAACTGGATCTTTCACATGGGAAGAAGGATGCCTTTGTGTTAGAGGTAATGGAAATCTTTATTAGATATCACCACTACTCTACTCGCTGGAGTTTAGTAGGTTGAGGGGGGACCTCATTGAAACTTACAGAATAATGAAAGGCATAGGTAGAGTGGATGTGGAAGGGGTGTTTCCACTGGTGGGAGAGTCTAGGACTAGCGGTCATAGCCTCAGAATTAAAGGGCGCTCTTTTAGAAAGGAGGTGAGGAGCACCTCCTTTAGTCAGGGTAGTTAATCTGTGGAACTCATTACCACACAGGGCTATGGAGGCCAAGTCAGTGGATATTTTTATGGCAGAAATAGACAAATTCTTGATTAGAACGGGTGTCAAGAGTTATGGGGAGAAGGCAGGAAAATGGGGTTAGGAGGCAGAGATCCGCCATGATTGATTGGCAGAGTAGACTAGATGGGCCGAATGTTATGTTACATTTATACCAGTTAGCAATCAGTATTGTGTTCAGTTTTGGTCACCTGTTATAGATATTGCTAAGCTGGAAAGACCGCAGGGAAGATTTACAAGGATGTTGCCGGGAGTTGAAGGACTGAGCTATTAGGAGAGGTTGAACAGGCTAGGATTTTATTCCTTGCCGTGCACATAGATGGGGGATGATCTTATTGAGGTGCATGAGAGAGATAGATAAGGTAGATGCGCAGTATTTTACCCAGTGTAGTGGAATCCAGAACCAGTGGTCATAGGTTTAAGGTGAGAGGGAAAAGATTTAATAGCAACTGGAGGGACAGCTTTGTAAACAGAGGGTGGTGGGTATATGGAAAGAGCTGCCAGTAGAGTTAGTTGGGGCAGGTAATATAACAACGTTTAAAAGATATTTGGACAGGTACATGGATAGTGACGGTTGAGAGGGATATGGGCCAAATACAGGCAGATGGGACTACTGATGAATGAGCATCTTGGTCAACACCATCAAGTTGGGCCGAGAGGTCTGTTTCTGTACTGTATGACTCTTATGTATCCTTGGAGACATGAGAGGCTGCAGATGCAGGAATCTGGAGCAAAACAAAACAGATTACTGCAGGAACTCAGCAGGTCGAGCAGCATCCATGGAGGGAAAAGAATTGTTGAGACCCTCCATCTGGACTGAGAGTGGAGGGGAGCTTGTGGGTATGAAGAGGAGAGAGGAAAGGGTGAGAGGGGCCAGTAGGTGAGCCAGGTAGGGATGATGGTTGAGAGGCAGATGGAGCCATGTCGGGGTAGACTTCGGAGACAGAGACTGGTAGGTGATGGGTGGAATTAGACTGGAAGGAATGAAAAAGGAAGACGGAACCAACTGAGGGAAGGGAAAGTAGGGATTGGGAGGAAGAGATAACTGCTGGAGTGTAATAAGTAAGGGCGCAAAGGCGGCTGCCATTTGATAAATAAAAAAGGTGCTAATGGGAAACAGGGATAGGTGACATTTCGGATCGGGAGTTTTTTTTTAAGTTGGCATTTAGAGTTCCTTGTTTCTACAAGGTGATGATGGGAATGGTTAAGGGAATGGCGGGTGGAACTAGATGGGGAGGAGATGCCGGAGGGTGGAATGTATGGTTTTAGGTGGATGGAATAGAGGGGGAGCAAGGGTAGAACATGGGTGAATGGACAGACGAAGAGGGGATATGGGGAAGGGGGCAAAAATGAAATGACTGGAGGTGGGTCAAAAAGAGAGAGGGGGGGGGGGGATCACAGGAGGTAGCGGTTATCCAAAATTGGAAAATGTAATGTTCTTACCATTGGGTTGGAGACTGTCCAGAGCATTCGTGAGGCATTATTCCTCTGGGGATATATCATTTAATTTTAATTATTGCCACAATATTTCACTGTGTTCAATGTTCACTGATTCATGTGACTACTTTGGTAACAGTGAGCTGTATTGCACTGGTTCAGGGACCTTGTGCAATACTGTAGAACTCCATTCATACCCACAAGCTCCCCTCTCCACTCTCAGTTACATTCCAGTTCAGGAAGTTATTTGCACTTCATTCTATTCCACTAGGCAAAGGATTACACAATATTCTATGTAAGGTTTTTAGTAAAACTGGATTATATTCAAGCAGGTCAGGACCTTGCCAACATATTGTGCAAACAGACCAAGGTGCAAAAGAATTCCTTAATTCTGTTGATTCATGAAATATTTTGTTTAGTGTAGTAATACAGCATGGAAGCAGGTCCCATGGTTGACATGACTCAGTGGGTCATTGACCACTCATTCACACTAGTTCTTTGGTATCCCTCTTTTTCATCCACTCACCTACACAATAGGGACAATTTTGCAGAGCCCAACTAACCTACAAACCCGCTTGTCATTGGGATGTGGGAGGAAACCGGGGAAACCCACACGGTCACAGGGAGAACGTGCGGATTTCCACACAGGATCGAACTCGGGTCCCTGGTGCTGAGAGGCAGCAGCTCCACCAGCAGCACTGCCTTGCCGCCCTGATAGTTCAAATAGCACTGCACAATATTCCACAGCATCAGACCATAAGTAAACACTTTCCTAATGTCTGCTGAGTGAGATTAGGACCTTAATACCACTGCTCTGTATTTCAGATTGATGATGCTGATGCTGTAGAAGATATTCATTCATTATTGACTGATGCTCCTACTCCAGCTGGTAAGTCCTTAGGAAGGGAGAACAAGAAGGTAGAACGGGGATGTAGAGGAATTCCTTTAGTCAGAGGGTGGTGAATCTGTGGAATTCATTGCCACAGAAGGTTGTGGAGGCCAAGTCAATGGATACTTTTAAGGCAGATTGACAGATTCTTGATTAGTACGGGAGTTAGGGGTTATGGGGAGAAGGCAGGAGAATTAGAGGGAGAGATAGATCAGTCATGATGGAATGGCAGAGTAGATTTGATGGGCCGAATGGCCTAACGCTGCTCCTATAACATTGGGGGTAAAAAGCATTGTGTTCTAAATCCTAGGTACACAAAAGTGCTGGAGAAACTCAGCGGGTGAGGCAGCATTTATGGAGCGAAGGAAATAGGCAACTTTTCGGGCCGAAACCCTTCTTCAGTCTGCAGTTCCTTCTTTTTTTTTTCTTTGTTTTTTAAATATTTTTATTAGAAGCATGTATACAAATAATAGTAAGCGACAATTTAATTACAGTTTTCTTACATAGCTTCAGTTTTTTTTGAAGAATAAAGATAAAGAGAGAAAAAGATGAGAGAAACTATAATCTAATAGAGAGAAAAAGAAAACGAAAAAGGAAATTACCAATAACAAGATTGTGGAGATAGATCCAGGAGATGTTGAGTATAACTACTCATCCAATCCCAAACTCGGGTTTCAACCCTGATTATGTGTTAAACCAATTCACTTTTTCAAGAATTCAATAAATGGAGACAATATTCTAATAAATAATTCTGGTTTGTCAATTAAGACAAATCTTATTTTTTCCAAATACAATGTCTCTGTCATTTCCATAATCCACATTTTAATTGTGGGAGCTTCAGTTCCGTCTTAAACAACATGTTCTAAATCCTTCTCATTTCAATGCATTTGGACTTCTTAATATGTTTATACAATGGCAGAGATTGAAATCCAATTAAATATTTAGATGGCAGTGCACGTTATCTGACGGTAATGAACTGAAATAATTAGATATGTACTTGTAAACTTTCTGGATTTATTTTGTGTGGACAGGTTTTTACAGTTGTAATACGGAGGTTATGCCAGGTATCAACAACTGGACATCTGATTTACAGGTAAATCTGCATGGTATTTGTTTGAACAGTTTAGTTTATTGTCACGTGTACCGAGGTCCAGTGAAAAGCTTTTGTTGCGTGCTATCCAGTCAGCGGAAAGACACTACGTGATTACAATCGAGCCATTTACAGTGTACAGATACATGATAAAGGAATTCCAGGTGATTGGTTAAAGTTGGGGAATGTGTTAGTGGTGGAGGAATCATTTTGGTACCAGAAATTATATTAGTTTGGTGATAAAAATGCTGGAGAAACTCAGCGGGTGAGGCAGCATCTATGGAGCGAAGGAATAGGTGACGTTTCGTGTCTCACCCGCTGAGTTTCTCCAGCATTTTGTATCTGCCTTCGATTTTACCAGAATCCGCAGTTCCGTCTTAAACATTAGTTTGGTGAGAATATTTTAAGAGATTAGCAAGCAATCAAACCTTAATGGGTGGAGTTAAGACATGGGAAATAGTATAAAACTTCAGTGACAGCTGTACATGGATCCTGTGGTGTAGCTGTGAATTAGTGGCATACTTAAACACAGCGATTAGAAAAAGTTATACACAAGGAATAGTGGGTTTTAATGGGGGATCTTAACTTTCACATACATTGAAATACATGCTCATGACTGAAATTTGGCGCATATCTCATGTACTCGTGATATTTTTCAATCACACTCCAGGAAATTTAGCTATATTAAATTTGCCAATCAGCCAGATTTACTTAACTTCCCAACGGTGAATGGAGATGTGTCCGATTCTCACTTAACTTTCTTTCCCTGTTGCCAGCCGGGCAACCTCGGCAGCTTTTTAGGTTGCCAAACGACAGTTCAGGTGGTCATTTAAGACGGCTTGCATGACGCGTGCGATAATGTGCTCGGACGAAGTGCATAGTTACCAGTCGGAATTATGCTCAATTAAGCATTCACATAATATTTCTGCTTCAAATAAAGTCACAAACTAAACATATTGACCAATCAAGACATGATATATACCACAATGACATGCATCAAAATTACAATACAGTATCTCATCTCTTTTTACACGTTGCAATGAATGCAATTTCTATTATCTCTTTCCACTTCCAAACAAAAATATGGTTATTCAGCGTATGATCAACCTCGGTGAGACCAAGCGCAGGCTTGACGATCGCTTTGCACAAAACCTCTACTCAGTTCGCAATAACCAACCTGACCTCCCGATGGCTCAGCACTTCAACTCCCCCTCCCATTCCGAATCCATGGCCAGAGTGAGGCCCACCGCAAATTGGACGAGCAGTGCCTCATATTCCGCTTGGGCAGTTTACACCCCAGCGGTATGAACGTTGGCTTCTCCAATTTCAGGTAGTCCTTGCTTTCTCCTTCCCCTCCCATTTCCAGCTCTCCCACAGCTTACTGTCTCCGCCTCTTCCTTTCTTTTTCCCGCCCCCCACCCCTCCCGATATCAGTCCGAAGAAGGTTCTCGACCCGAAACGTCGCCTATTTCCTTCACTCCATAGATGCTGCCTCACCTGCTGAGTTTCTCCAGTTCTGTTATCCCACTTTCCTCACCCACTCCCTGCACATTAGGGGCAATTTTACAGAGACAAGTTAACCTACAAAGCCAATGTGTCTTTGGGATGTGGGAGGAAACCTACATGCTTGCAGGGAGAATGTGCAAATTCAACACAGACAGTGCCCGAGAACAGGATCGAGCACAGATCACTTGCGTGTGAGGCAGCAAGTCCACCAGCTGTGCCACTATATTTTATTTTCCAACACACAAAAAATTATACGTTGATAACTTTGGTTACTAAAAAAAAGAAACTATCCATTTTCAGTCTTAAATCTCTAATGACGCTATGTCCCCTTTACAGCTACTGTATGTTTTAATTCCGTTCAAGGCTATAGGGGCAGTAGGGCCATAAATTTGCTGCCTAAAATTGCCAGAGACCCGGAATTAATCCTGAATATGTGTGCTGTCTGTATGGAGTTTTGTTTTCTCGTTTATAACATTGTTTACAGAGTACTATGTTTACATATTCTGTTGTGCTGCTGTAAGTAAGGATTTCATTGTTCTAACTGGGACGTGAGAGAATAAAACACTCTGGACTTACGTCGCTGATGTGTGGGATAGAACTAGACTACGGGTGATCGGTGGTCAGCATGGACTCAGTGGGCCGAAGGGCCTGTTTCCACGCTGAATCTTTAAATTAAACTAAAAACACTAAAACCAGGGGAAATGTAAAGAAGGGTTTCTACCCGAAACGTCACCCAATGTTTTCTATCCAGAGATGCTGGCTGCTCCATGGAGTTCCCCCGCACAATTAAAGCATGGAATAGTCTTCATCCTACCATAGGTACCAACCAGACGCAACTAAATTTAAGGTAGCTTTTATTTTCCAAGAACCCTTTTTTGCTTAAGTCCAAGTCATGAGTCAAGAGAGTTTTATTGTCATGTGTCCCAGATAGGGCAATGAAATTCTTGCTTGCGGCAGCACAACAGAATATGTAAACATAATACAGAACAGGAGATCAAAGTTCAGTGTGTCTATATACTATAGACCATATATATACACAATAAATAAACAGATAAAATGCAATAGGCTGTTATTTTTCCAGAGTTTGGAGTTTGGTGGTGGTGGGCCCACCAGTTTAAATTCCATTTCGAATATTTTTGGAGGACCAGGAAACCAAGAAGCAAGAGTTACACCAGGGAGTTACTCCAGCTCCAGGCAGTGATTCTGCGTTGTTTTTCAGCGGTCACGGTGAGGCAGCGACCGGACAGCAATGGCGGCCAGAACTCCCACAATGCAAAGGGAGGGAGAAAGTGGCCGATGCCGACCAGTTGCCGTGGCAGTGCGCATGTGCATGGTCGCACATGTGCACAACCATGGCTGATGATGTGCTCGGCGGCTGGCTGTGCCGAGCGGAGACCCGAGAGTCTAGCGCCGAGCGGAGAGCCAAGCAGAGAGCCGAGAGCTAGTGGAGAGCCGAGACCCGGACACGGATGGCGGGCGGGTGTCCCGGTTGCTTGCCAAGCCGGGCAAAATGGCATGGCTTATAGGTTGCCCGGCGGGACTGTAAGTTGCCATTGGTACCCGGGCAACTGCTAATTTCGAGCCTTGTATTATATATAAGGTCGATCCACCGGGTCCGTGCCGACCTGCGGTCCCCGTACACTAACGCTATCCTACACACTAGCGACAGTTTACAAATTTTTACCAAGCCAATTAACCTACAAACCTGTAGGTCTTTGGAGTGTGGGAAGAAAGCAGAGCACCCAGGGAAAGCCCACTTGGTCCCGGATCGTACCCGGGTCTCTGTTACCCTAAGGCAGCAAATCTACCGCTGCGCCACCGTGTCGCCCCCAGAGGTAGAAGCAAGGAATTCCCGATGCTGGTTTACGATAAAAAGACACAAAGTGCTGGAGTAACTCAGGCAGCATCTCTTGCGAATATGTATAGGTGACATTTTGGGTCGGGACCTTTCTTCAGACTGGTCCCGATCTTCTACAAAAGCATAAAACGTATTAGACATATTCCTGTGTTCCACACTGTCCATAATCATAGTTCTGACATTATCTTTTGTAGTTTTTTTTTAATTTTGGGAAGTGTTCTATATGAAGCAATAATGCCTGTATGGTAATTGCTGCAGCTGTGAAATTCTTCCATTGACTAACTGTTCACTATTTGTATTATTGCACAATTTTGATTATTGTTTTGTCCAACAGTTATAAGGGCCGTCTCTAATTATTGAACTTCATGAACTTGGCTTCAGTGTACTCAACTCTGGTTACAATGGCTTATTCAGAAAGTTATAAGCAACAAATAATATGCATAATGTTGGTATTTGCAGCCCTCGAAGGAATATACTTGCTACCGGCTAATATCTTTCCCCTCCCTTTCCTTTTTTAGATGTTTACTTCTGTGAGAGTATTCCGGCTGAACAACGTTACCAGTCTCACGTCACAGGGACTGAATAAAGCCTTCAGTGATCTTTGTGAAAATCTGCTGAAGGTAAGAGGCTAGAAACACACCAACTTAAACATAGGACATAGGAGCAGAATTGGGCCACCTGTCCCATCAAATCTGTGCCATTCGATCATGGCTGATCTATTTCCACATCCCCTCAGCCCCCCCTCCCCCCATTTTTCTGCCTTCTCCCCATAACCTTTGACATCCTTACTAATCAAGAACTATCATTCTCCACTTTAAAAATACAAATGACTGCCTCCACTGCCATCTGTGGCAATTAATTCAACAGATTCACCACCCTCTGGCTCAATATATTCCTCTTCTCCATTCTTAAGGTACATTCCTTTTATTCTGAGGCTGTGCCCTCTGGTTCTAGACCTTCCCATTAGTGGAAGCACTCTTTACACATCCACTCTCTCTAGGCCTTTCATTATTCGATCTTGCATCTGATAGCACTATTTAAACGAGAAACTCTCGGAGCAGTGAAAACAGAAACAAATTCCCATGACCACTTTTCTCAGCAATGCCTTCACTGCATTGTGGCTTTTCCAAAAACTCTCAAATTCTCAGTTCCTTTAAATCTGACCTCTTCTACTTTTGATCGCTCCCTGTATCCCATAAGTAACAGCTGTATCTCCAGCTCTCTAACCACCAAGCTGTGGAATCCTGTCTCCATGGCCTTTGGAAGAAATATATTATCAATGGTATGTTGAAAAGTAGCATTGCAGACAATTGAATGTCCAGGCACATGTTTTGTAGAGGGAAGTTTAAAGCTGCTATACAATAGTAAGATTAAACGAGAACTTACCAGTTTGAAGTTTGATCCTTATTTTATGAGGAGTTACGATGAGGGATTTCGTGAAGACCCCACCAGCACGCATGCGTGACATTCTTCAAAGCAACAGTGTGAAATCACAGATAGTAGAACTGACTGGATTAGTAAGATTAAGAGAAACTAATATACCAGTTGACCTTATGATAGAGGGTTGGGAGCGGAGGGCCAGAAATCTCTCATCGTAACTCCTCATAAAATAAGGATCAAACTTCAAACTGGTAAGTTCTCGTTTAATCTTACTATTTTACTTCGGAGTCACGTGAGTGACTTCGTGAAGATTTCAAAGCTCTGTGATTTCATGCCCTGGAACCACGTCCATGCTCACACACTGCCGTAATAACTGATGGAGGAAGTATGTTAACGTAATTCAGACTTGAAACAGAGCTGAAAAACAATAATGTATTTATTAACACAAACAAAAACCCCAGACTTCGGGGAACGTTCAGGGAACAGAACTTAAAACAGTGTCTGCAAATGTCGCGGGTGTGGCCACAGGTTTATTGTAAAACCGTTGAAATGTACCTTCATTGGCCCAGCCCGCTGTTGCGAGGACATGGTCCATGGGCACCTCCATGGTTATCGCCGCTGATGTGGAAGCAGCCCTGGTAGAATGAGATTTTAAAATATCAGTGTCTACCCCTGCTGCACCCAACACCACCCTGAGCCACATGGAAATAGTCTGCACAGTTACCCTGTAATGTGGATGTTTAAAACTGATAAAAAGACCTACTTCCATGCCCCTGATATTCTTGGTGACATCTATATAATGTCGGAGATGGGTGGCTATACAAAGACGTACATTAATAGGATATGCCAGGAATTCCAATTTAAGACCGGTTGTTCCAGGTCTATGGTGTTTTAGTAACTGGTCAATAAAGAAGATTACCTTGGTAGGGATCAAGACCATCCTGTCCAATTTTAGTTTGTGGAGGGTCTGAACCCGTTGAGCTGTGATAAGTGCCATCAGCATCACCACTTTGTAGGTGAGTTTTGCCAGTCGGAGTTTCGAAACTGGTGACCAACTCCTGAGTAGGGACAACACTACCCCAATATCCCAAGTCCTAGTGTATCGTGGCCTGGGAGGGTTGGAATTGAAAATACCCCTCATTAGTTTCAATACCAATGGATAGGATCCCACTCCAAGTCTGAGGAAGGATGATAATGCACTCCTTGCACTGTTGATGGCACTGTAGCGGTAGTGAAGGCCCGCGAGGAATTCCAGCACATCTGTGATGGTGGAAGAGTTGTAGGTGGTATTAGTCCTGGAACAGAACACCTCCCATTTCCTTACATGGGTAAGGTATTGCTTCCTTGTGGACTCTCTGCACGACGCCGTGATGATGTCCATGGTCCTGTTCGACAGCCCGAATTCCAGTAATGGTCTCTTCAGAACCTGCAAGCCAACAGGAGGTTCGGGCATTTGGGAACCTGAAACCACGGTTCCTTCACCATGTCGAGGACCACCGGGAACCATGGCTGAGGAGGCCAGTCGGGTATTATCAGTATTCCTGATGTGGAATCTAACTGGATTTTCCGCAATACCCGACTGATGAGGCAGAAAGGGGGAAATGCATAGAAGAACAAGTTCCCCCAATGTAGCAAGAAAGCGTCCATCGCTACTGCCCCAGGGTCTGGTTCCCAAGAGATATATGTTGGTATCTGATGGTTCAATCTGGACGCAAAGAGGTCGATATCTGGTGTTCCATACTGAGCTATAATGTTAACAAATATTTGGGGGTTCAACATCCACTCGGTGTTGTCATTTGGTGACCTGGTGTCCACCACTGTATTTAGCTTACCCGGAAGGTATGTAGCTGATATCCAAATGTTTCTTTCAATGCACCAGTGCCAAATTGTGTTTGCCAATTCATCACAAGATATCGACTTGATACCACCCATATGGTTTAAATATTGTCTATTTGTAGAAGGACATGTGTATGATGCATATTTGTACAGTAGGCCCGTAGTCCGTGAAATGCTTCCAGCATTTCCAAATAGTTTATACCTCGTGATTGAAGCAATGTAGATTCGTGCAAATCCCATCTACCGCCACTACTGGAGGTGGTGTCGGTAGCTCCCCAGCCGTGGGCGCTGGTGTTAGTTTGCGACACGACTGAAGGGTTTGTAACTACGATGGGATTAAAACAATCTCGGATGCTGCTAATCCACCATCGTAGCTCATTTTTTGCTTTGGTTGGTAACTGCATAGGTCTGTCAAAATGCCCAGCAATAGTTTTTAGTGCTGAGATTTTTGCTCTTTGCAAATTTTGATAATGCAATGGTCCAAATCGTGCAGCTGGAAATGTAGCTACAAGTTTCCCAATTACCTTGGCAGCATGTCGAATAGTCGGTTTTTTGGCGCAAGCAAGGCTATTACATGCCTCTATTATATCTGCCGCTTTGTTATTCGGTAAAGTGATAATCATATGATTTGTGTTAATCGTGAACTCCAGATAGTCCATAACGACAGAAGGTGTTAACTTAGATTTGTCTGGATGGATGACGAACCCCAGCTTTTGGAATAGTGACTTGGTGCCTGTCACAGCTAATTTAGCCAATTCCAAAGTTTTCCCCACAATCAGTATGTCATCAAGATAGGCCATGACTATGTGGTTTTGTCTTTGTAGAGACGCCAATGCTGGTTTCAGTATTTTGGTAAATAACCTGGGGGCTGTTGTTAGTCCATTAGGCAGTGCTCTATACTGCCACAACTGCCCCATCCAGACAAATTTCAAATATCTGCGGTGATCTTTATGTATAGGCACTGAATAGTATGCATCTTTTAGATCATATAACCATATAACAATTAAAGCACGGAAACAGGCCCTCTCGGCCCTTCCAGTCCGTGCCGACCATTTGTTTTCCCCTAGTCCCATCTTCCTGCACTCAGACCATACCCCTCCATTCCCTTCACGTCCATATACCTATCCACTTTACTTTTAAATGTTAAAATCGATCCTGCCTCCACCACTTCTGCTGGAAGCTCATTCACAGCCACCACCCTCTGAGTAAAGAAGTTCTCCCGCACGTTACCCCTAAACTTTTGTCCCTTAATTCTCATGTCATGCCCTCTTGTTTGAATCTTCCCCACCCTCAATGGGTAAAGCTTATCCACGTCAACTCTGTCTATCCCTTTCATCATCTTAAAGACCTCAATCAAGTCCCCCCTTAACCTTCTGCGCTCCAAAGAATAAAGACCTAACTTGTTCAACCTTTCTCTGTAACATAGTTGCTGAAACCCTGGCAACATTGAAGTAAATCTCCTCTATACTCTCTCTATTTTGTTGACATCCTTCCTATAATTAGGTGACCAAAATTGTACACCATACTCCAGAATTGGTCTTACCAATGCCTTGTACAATTTTAACATTACTTCCCTACTCCTATATTCAATGCTCTGATTTATAAAGGCCAGCACACCAAAGGCTTTCTTAACCACCCTATCTACATGCGATTCCACCTTCAGGGAACTATGCAGTTATTCCTAGATCCCTCTGTTCCACAGCATTCTTCAATTCCCTACCATTTACCATGTACGGCCTATTTTGATTTGCCTGCCAAGATGTAGCACTTCACACTTAACAGCATTAAACTCCATCTGCCATCTTCCAGCCCACTTTTCCAAATGGCCCAAATCTCTCTGTAGACTTTGAAAATCTACTTCATTATCCACAACACCACCTATCTTAGTATCATCTGCATACTTACTTATCCAATTTTCCACCCCATCATCCAGATCATTGATGTACATGACAAACAACAGTGGACCCAACACAGATCCCTGAGGCACCCCACTGGTCACCGACTTCCAACCTGACAAACAGCCATCCACCATTACTCTCTGACATCTACCATTCAGCCACTGTTGAATCCATCTTGCTACTCCGCCATTAACACCCAAAGATTCAACCTTCTTAACCAACCTTCCATGGGGAACCTTGTCAAAGGCCTTACTGAAATCCATATAGACAACATCCACTGCTTTAACATAGAAACATAGAAACATAGAAATTAGGTGCAGGAGTAGGCCATTCAGCCCTTCGAGCCTGCACCGCCATTCAATATGATCATGGCTGATCATCCAACTCAGTATCCCGTACCTGCCTTCTCTCCATACCCTCTGATCCCCTTAGCCACAAGGGCCACATCCAACTCACTCTTAAATATAGCCAATGAACTGGCCTCAACTACCCTCTGTGGCAGAGAGTTCCAGAGACTCACCACTCTCTGTGTGAAAAAAGTCTTTCTCATCTCGGTCTTAAAGGATTTCCCCCTTATCCTTAAGCTGTGACCCCTTGTCCTGGACTTCCCTAACATCGGGAACAATCTTCCTGCATCTAGCCTGTCCAACCCCTTAAGAATTTTGTAGGTTTCTATAAGATCCCCTCTCAATATCCTAAATTCCAGAGAGTATAAACCAAGTCTATCCAGTCTTTCTTCATAAGACAGTCCTGACATCCCAGGAATCAGTCTGGTGAACCTTCTCTGCACTCCCTCTATGGCAATAATGTCCTTCCTCAGATTTGGAGACCAAAACTGTACGCAATACTCCAGGTGTGGTCTGGAGTATTGGCCCTGTACAACTGAAGTAGAACCTCCCTGCTCCTGTACTCAAATCCTTTTGCTATGAAAGCTAACATACCATTCGCTTTTTTCACTGCCTGCTGCACCTGCATGCCTACTTTCAATGACTGGTGTACCATGACACCCAGGTCTCGCTGCATCTCCCCTTTTCTGTTTTCCTGTTTTTTCCACCAAAGTGGATAACCTCGCATCACCTTTACCTTCATCAATTTCCCTAGTTACCACTTCAAAAAATTCAAGAAGGTTTGTCAAACATGACCTTCCAGGCACAAATCCATGTTGACTGTTCCTGATCAGACCCTGTTTATCCAGATGCTTATATATATTATCTCTGTATCCTTTCCATTAATTTGCCCACCACTGACGTCAAACTAATAGGTCTATAATTGCTAGGTTTATTCTTTGTACCCTTTTTAAACAATGGAACAACATGCGCAGTACGCCAATCCTCCGGCACTATTCCCATTTCTAATGACATTTGAAATATTTCTGTCATAGCTCCTGCTATTTCTACAATAACTTCCCTCAATGTCCTAGGGAATATCCTGTCAGGACCTGGAGACTTATCCACTTTTATATTTTTCAAAAGTGTCAGTACTTCCTCCTCTTTGAATCTCATAGTTTCCATAGCTACCCTACTTTTTCCCCTTACCTCACAGAGTTCAATATCCTTCTCCTTGGTGAATACCGAAGAAAATAAATTGTTCAATATCTCCCCCATCTCTTTTGGCTCTGCAGATAGCTGTCCGTTCTGGTTCTCTAATGGTCCAATTTTATCCCTCGTTATCCTTTTGCTATTAATATAGCTGTAGAAACCCTTTGGATTTACTTTCACCTTTCTTGCCAAAGCAACCTCATATCTTCTTTTAGCCTTCCTAATTTCTTTCTTAAGATTCTTTTTTACATTCTTTATACTCCTCTAGCACCTCATTTACTCCATGCCTCCTATAATTATTGTAGATATCTCTCTTTTTTCGAAACAAGTGTCCAATTTCCCTTGAAAACCATGGCTCTTTCCAATGTTTACTATTTCCTTTCAACCTAACAGGGACATAAAGATTCTGTACTCTTACAATTTCCCATTTAAATGTCCTCCATTTCTCTTCTACATCCTTCCCATGAAACAAAGTGTCCCAATTCACTCCTTTAAAATCCTTACGCATTCCCTCAAAGTTAGCCTTTCTCCATCAAAAATCTCCACCCTAGGTCCAGTTCTGACTCTCTCCATAATTATATTGAAACTAATGGTATTGTGATCACTGGTCCCGAAGTGCTCACCAACGCATACCTCCGTCACCTGACCTGCCTCATTTCCTATCAGGAGGTCCAGCACTGCCCCTTCTCTGGTCGATACCTCTATGTACTGCTGCAAAAAACTATCCTGCACACATTTTACAAACTCCAAACCATCCAGCCCATTTACAGAATGTGTTTCCCAGTTTATTTTTGGAAAATTGAAATCTCCCACAATCACTACCTTGTGCTTACTACTAATATCTGCTATCTCCTTACACATTTGCTCTTCCAATTCTCGCTCCCCATTTGGCAGTCTATAGTACACCCCTAAAAGTGTTGCTACACCGTTCCCACTTCTCAGTTCCACCCAAATAGCCTCCCTAGACGAGCCCTCTAATCTATCCTGCCAAAGCACTGCTGTAATATTGATGCAGGCCATGAAGTACCCTCTGGAAATCAGTTGTTTGGCAGTTTCAAATGTTTCCATCTTGAAATGGGTATATTGCACAAAGGTATTCAGTTGAGTTAAATCAATACTACGACATCCACCATCTTTTTTAGTTTTGGTAAAGATGTTAGATACAAACTCAAGAGGTTCATGTACAGTTTTCTCTATTACCCCCTTGGTATATAATCCGAATAGTTCTGCATGTCCTTCCATTTTCTCTTTTTGAGAAAGCACAAACTTCCGGCTAGGTACATGTTGAACTGGGGGGAGTTGTTTATAAATTCAATTTCATAACCTTGAATACTGTGCAATATAAAGGGGTCAGAAGTTATGGAACTCCATGCATCCCCAAACAGACGCAACCTACCTCCCACTTGTGAGGTTATGCATGCAGAATTCCCAAGGGAACCAGACCCCCTTACCTCCATGGTTACCGGTGGGGCTTGGTCTTCCGTCTTGGCTCCTGGGATGTGGTGGCGCTGTGGTGTGGGGTTGACGCATTTTCCAAGCGGGTCGCTCTGGGCCTTGGCTAAAAAAGGCCTCCGTGGATGAGACGCAACATTTGGGTTTGCACCCGTCACCCTATCGGGGTGAAAGCGGGGCCTGTTGGGTGTTGCGTAGGGATGCTGGCGTCGATACGCTGGTGGCCTGCTAGAGGAAGGCGGCTTTATCATGCCAACCGCTTTGGCTTCTTCCTCTAGGTCCTTGACCTGTTTGGGCAGGTCATCCCCAAACAGCAAGCTCGGTGACGGCGTAGCGGTGGCTTTACACAATTTTGGGGTTGAGCGTGGGACGGATAGAGCTTTTTCTGAAGCAATTGATCTCATATTGCGCGTTGCAGAACAGGGCTAACGCATCCTGCTGCTCTTCCGTCATGTCCGCACCATCAACTGACCTGGCAAATGGAGTAATCCCTGAGGTCAGTAGTTTCAGAATTTTCTGAATTTTCAATTCCTGTGCCCTTATCCCAGGGCTTATGTTCCCCCATATGGGTGTGTTGACGGTGGGCACATTCAGTGACACGCAATTCTCCGGGGCCAGGTACTTGGCTGTGGTCTCGGAAATTACCTGTTCCTGTAGTTGGTGTGTGGTCAGGTAATTGATGCGAGCCGCTAGCCGTGGCTGAAGAGGTTGCCCTGGGACGGCTGTGCAAATTTAAAGACCATCCCCAAAAGTTCCTCTTCCTGCATCCCATGCAACTTTGGGTCTTCGGTCAAGCCCTCCTCAAAGTCAACCAATCCCTGACTTCTGGCGCTCCCCTCCGAGGAGGGAGAGATGTTGGACAGTCCTGGAAAAGGGGCTGTCGTGGACCTGTGTGATCCACGGGACCCATGCTCCTGCTGGAGTAGGTCCCACTGGAGCAGCTGCTCCATCATTCCGCTCCATGCGGGTAATGCGATCGCCGTCGCTGTCTGCGAACGGCAGATCGTCGTACCCAGACTCTGCTGAATCAATGGGGCTATAACCGTCTGTCCGCACCGCGTCGGGGTGATGTCTACGGGACTGATGCGGTAAAAAGTCTGTGCCTGCCGCTCCAGCGGGGCTACGCGACTCCCGTGTGGATCTGCCGCCTGCCCATGGTCTTCCGGATTTAAGCGGTGGAGAGTCGATGCCTGCCGCTCCAGCGGGGCTACACGACTTCTGTGCGGTTTTACCGCCAGTCCGCAGTTTTCCGGACTGTTGTGGTGGAGAGTCGGGGTGAGGCCTGCCGTATGAACGGGGCCTCCCGACTCCTGCGCAGTCCTACTGCCAGTTCGCAGTTTTCTGGACTGTTGCAGTGGATATGCAGGGACTGCCGACAGAACGGGGCTACCCGACTTTCGCACTGCCTTCCCGGCCCGAAGTACGGGTGGTGCCGAAAACTCAACGGCCAGCTCCGGGGAATTTGGCCGCTGACGTCGCTCTGGAAGCAGCCCTCTTTTTGCTCCGTGTTTTCTCCATCATGAAGTCTCTGTAAAAGATTAACAAATACAGAGACCAACCAACTCAAGGTTAGTAAAAACGTACGCGCATGCGTGTTGGCGGGGTCTTCACGAAGTCACTCACGTGACTCTGAAGTAAAATAGGTATTTAAGAAGGAACTGCAGATGCTGGAAAATCGAAGGTAGACAAAAATGCTGGAGAAACCCGGCGGGCAGGCAGCATCCATTCGGGCCGAAACCTGAAAAGTTGCCTATTTCCTTCGCTCCATAGATGCTGCCTCACCCGCTGAGTTTCTCCAGCATTTTTGTCTACCATATAATAGGTGTTCTTCTGCAAACAGTAAAACCGAAGTGTTTTTGTTTTTAATTCAAAACAAGTAATGATTGACACTATTGACAGTGGAAGGAAGAAAAATATTCGGTTTGGAAAATGTTTACAGCCAAAATAAATGCAGAAAGTACAGTTAGCGCTTGGCTCATTGCCCAGTGGATATGCAAGCCTGAAAAGGCCACATACACTAGAGTATATTTTCTCTTTTTTTTTTAATCCTGTTTTCCACAGGCTTTGGGATTAGGTTTTGGCAGTAGTGGTAGGGGTAGTGCTGGGGAAAGTGTTAGTAATTATTGTATTGAGGGAGGCTTGATGGGGCCTTTCAATCTTTTCCTAATCACCCATTGTATGTATTCCTATGGAAGAAGAATTTGTGTATTTAGAAATAGGCCCAAGTTAAACTGGGGGTACTCAAAAGGCTGGAGAAACTCAGCGGGTGCAGCAGCATCTAAGGAGCGAAGGAGATAGGCGACGTTTCGGGTTGAGACCTTTCTTCAGACTCTCCAGCATCTGCAGTTCCTTCTTTTACGCCCAAGTTAAACTGATCACATTTGCCTGTACATGATCCACATCCCTTTATTCCCCACACTTCCATGAGCCTATCCAAAAGCTTCTTAAACACCACCATCGTATATGCCTCCATTAAACTTTCCCCCTCTCACATTAAAGCTTTGCCCTCTAGTGTTGAACACTTCCACCCAGGCTGACTGTCTAGCCTATCTATGCCTCCCATAATTTTATATACTTCTATCAAGTCTCCCCTGCCCTCCGATGTCTCAGTGAAAGAAATATGTTATTTTATGTAGCTAATATAAAATTAATTTGCCCTTTTATGACTGGATACAAGTAGTGAATGGCGTACTGATTATTTAAGCATCTATAATTCGCTCTATGTAACTGTGAGCATGGTTCTCTCTTTTACGCATATCGTATCTAACCTAAATCTTTTCCGTTACTCCCTAGGCTCTGTATTTTAAACTGCGTTCCATGGTACCCTGCTGTCTGTGTCATGTGAACTTCAATGTTGCATTACCAGAGGATGAATTAATCCAGGTATATACATATAAAACATAATATTTACAACTTTAGACATACAGTGCAGGAACAGATTATGTGGCCCATCGACCAACATTCCACCCGTACACTAGCACTATCCTGCACACGAAGGACAATTTACAATTTTACCAAACCCAATGAACCTACAAACCTGTACGTCTTTGGAGTGTGGAAGGAAACCGGAGCACCTGTAAAAAACCCACGCAGTCACAGGGAGAACATACAAACTCCATACAGACATCACCCGTAGTCGAGTTCGGACCCAGGTCTCTTGCGCTGTAAAGCACCAACTCCACCGCTGTGCCACTGTACCGCCCGATATTAACTATATTTAATGATCCAACATCTTTAATGTGGATTTCAGTTTTGACTGTTCATCTTTCCAGGTTGCAGTTACAGCTGTTGCAATTACATATGATAAGAACCAGACTCAATGCATCAAGGCTTGTTCAGACAAAACTCTCCTAAGAGGTAAGGTGGTTAAGAAATAATATTGGTTGTTAAATGTTATTGATTGAGTCAAGCGTGTTTTGTTGTCATTTGTCCCAGATAGAACAATGACATTCTTACTTGCAGCAGCACAACAGAAAATGTAAACATAGTGCACTAAACAATTTAATAAACGAGAGAGAAAAAAAATGTTCAGTGTGTGTATATATATTCACGTACTCACAAATACATATATATATGTGTGTGTGTGTGTGTGTATATATATATATATATATATATATATATATATATATATATATATACATATAATGTATGTGTGTGTATATATATATATATATGTGTGTGTATATATATATATATGGATCATATATATATACAGAGACCTCCATAATGTTTGGGACAAAGACCCATCATTTATTTATTTGCCTTTGTACTCCACAATTTGAAATTTGTAATAGAAAAAAAAATCACATGTGGTTAAAGTGCACATTGTCAGATTTTAATAAAGGCCATGTAAAAATTACTGCCGTCTTTATACATTGTCCCCCCATGTCAGGGCATCATAATGTTTGGTACACAACAATGTCATGTATATGAAAGTAGTCATGTTTGATATTTTGCTGCATATCCTTTGCATGCAATGACTGCTTGAAGTCTGTGATTCATGGGCATCACCAGTTGCTGGGTGTCTTCTCTGGTGATGCTCTGCCAGGCCTGTATTGCAGCCATCTTTAGCTTATGCTTGTTTTGGGGGCTAGTCCTCTTCAGTTTTCTCTTCAGCATATAAAAGGCATGCTCAATTGGGTTCAACCAACCAGCATTAACCAACCTGATCTCCCGGGGGCTCAGCACTTCAACTCCCCCTCCCATTCCTAATCCAACCTTTCTGTACTCTGCCTCCTCCATGGCCAGAGTGAGTCCCACCTCAAATTGGAGGAGCAGCCACTCATATTTCGCTTGGGGAGTTTACACCCCAGCGGTATAAACATTGACTTCTCCAATTTCAGGTAGTCCTTGCTTTCTCCCTCCTTCCCCTCCCCTTCCCAGCAATCCCACAGCCTATTGTCTCCACCTCTTCCTTTCTTCCTTACATGGAGAAACCAAAATGTATGCAAATGGCCTTTAATAAAATGTGACAATGTGATAAAATCTTAACCACATGCAGCAATGTTACAACATTTTGAGATTTTAAAAATCAAGTCTGCAATTTATCCCATCAGATAAAGCATGAAAATAATTTTAATTTGACACCTAATTCACTTTCATATCTTCAGTATTAAAAATTTTATGGCCATTTTCATACTCGGAAATTAGCATCTTGTTCCCCATTGACTTAACTCAAAAGCTGTGATCTACGACAGTCAAAAGCCCATAACTTTCTTAAAAATCAAGAGAACTCAATGAAATTTTCAGTTATTATAGATTGAAGCATTCTGAAACAAATATGAAACAATCTTACTTGGATGACCTGAAATTAAAGCATATAATTAGTTAATCTAATTGTAGCTAATTACAAAATTCAATTACTAGATCCAAACATCTATCCATTTCTTAAGAAATTATAAAAAAAAAAAAATTGCCCAAGTGTCCAAATAACATTCACACAATAATCTACAATATAACATGATTTTTAAATCTCATTTTCATGAATTTATAGGCCAAATGGAAGGAATTTAGTGTTTAATTCCTGTAAATTAATGGCCATTTAAATCAACTTGCGAGTGGGTTTTAGTGGAACGCGGTGGATTGGAACGTTGCGGTTTGCGGTGAATTTAACCCACAGTCGGCTGGAAAAATACAGCTGGTTCGTATTTTTTTTTTGTCCCCTTTTCGTAAGTTGAAAATTTGATTAAAGGCTTCCTAAGAAGCACGTTTTGTGTAAAAATAAACCTTCTTTTATCGCCTACGTTAGGTCCGTTCCGCTGTCAGCGTTCACGGCTTCAGAAGATGATTTTTAAATTACTGTAGCTAATAAATGATCTAGCGTAGTTTAAAAATACCTTCATAAAACAAATGTCGGAGCGATTTCTCTTTAGCAACAAAATTCCCCGAGGTGGATCGATTTGGACTGTCTGGGGAAAAATGGCATTTTAAACCCGCCCCCCTTTGAGAGGTGCCAAAGTTGCGCACATGGTAAATTTTGTAACCTACCTACCACATGTGATTTTTTTTCTATTACAAATCCTAAATCGTGGATTACAGAGGCAAATAAATAAATGATGGGTCTGTCCCAAACTTTATGGAGGGCATTGTATAGAAACATGCACACATACGTACGCACAAAAAAACAAACCGTTATGTCTAAAATAATCTGGGGACGTTGAACATTGTTGTTCTGCACCATGTAAACATTTTTGTGCCTTGTGCTCTCAAATCACCCATGAGCGACAAGTGCAGTGGTGTACTTTAACTGACCTTTCCACCTAAAATGGCTCCATCACTAATGAGCTGAGTACAGCTGAGCAGGATCAGGTTATACTCAGATGTAAACAAAGTACTGACGCACGCTGCAGTCACTGTTAAAGTCCAAGGATTTCATGAGCCAAAGCTGACGTAGGAGGGCTGGGGGAACTGGAAAGAAATGCAGAATGTTTGATTGTTATTTGGAAGACATATTTTCGATTTATTGAAAGATGCAGCATGGAAACGGGCCCTTTAGCCCACGCTGACCATCGATCACCTGTTCACAACAGTTCCAAGTTAAAGCCCTGCCCCACGGTACGAGTTCATTCCAAGAGCTCTCCCGAATTTTAAAAAAAATCAAACTCGTGGTAAGCACGGAGAATGAACGTAGCGGGTACGTTGGAGCACGGGGACGTCTCTTAGCGGCTCGTAACGCTAACGGCAGATACTCAGGAAGACTCGCTACCGGCATGTAAGCTCGGGAAGATTCGTGAAGATTTTTCAACATGTTGACAAATGTCCACGAGAGACCTGAGTACCTGAGGCCATTACCGTAAATCTCCGAGTTCGAATCAGGGCAAACTCGGGAGAACTCTTGGAATGAACTCGTACCGTGGGACAGAGCTATTATCCCACTTTTGCATCCACTCCCTAAACACAATGGGTCATTCACAGAGGTCAATCGACCTACAAGGCCTCACGCCTTTGGGATGTGGGAGCAAACCGGAGCACGCGCAGGATACCTACACAGTCACAGGGAGAATGTGCAAACTCCACAAAGACAGCAGGTGAGGTAACAACTCTACCAGCTGTGCCATTTGTGCCGCCTTAATTTTCTGACTATATGATACAGATTTAAAATTGGGCTTGATAAAGTGATACTTAAACATAGCAAAATTGAAGCCAGTTGTATTACAAGGATAGACCCAAAAAGCTGAAATAACTTCAGTTTGAAGAAGGGTCTCGATCCGAAACATCAACCATTCATTCTCTCCAGAGATGCTGCCTGTCCCGCTGAGATACTCCAGTTTTTTGTGTCTATCTTTGGTTTAAACCAGCATCTGCAGTTCCTTCCTACACGTATTAAAAGGATACTCGTGGCATGGATATAAAATTGAGAGACAGTGTTATTTTGCAGACGAAGGAAGTGATAATCCACATGTCAGGATTTGGAACCACTACAATCCCTGTGGAAGTTGAAATTGGAGAGCACATTGAAGAGTACAATACATCATATTTCTAGAGGATGTGGAATGACACAGACATAACCAGATGTCATTTAACATTGAAAATGGTTCATTTTTCCAGGAAGGCAAAATTAACCACATGTTTGTAAAATAGTAAGATTAAATGAGAACTTACCATTTTGAAGTTTGATCTTCATTTTATGAGGAGAAACGTTGGTGATTACGTGAACAAAACCCGCCAGGTCGCTTGCGCACCAATCTTCAAAGCAGCGGTATGAAATCACAAATAAACAACACCGAAGTTAAACAGTAAGATCAGTGACTCGAGAACTACCAGATGATCTTTTATGAGAGAGGGTTGGGCGTGGTGGGGACGTAATCACCAACGTTCCTCCTCATAAAATCAAGATCAAACTTCGAACTGGTAAGTTCTCGTTTAATCTTACTATTTTACTTCGGAGTCACGTGAGTGATTCCGTGACGAGTTCAAAGTTTTGTGATTTCATGCCGCAGATTACAAACTCGGCATCCCACTGCATTGATTGACTCGAATGAGAAATAATGCATTAATAATAACATTGCATTCCATGTAGTAATAATTCAATGTAAGGTTTATTTAATAATATAAACAAACAATAGTTTTTCTTTAATACTAGGACATTTAAATAGAACTTAAAATGGCATTAGCAAACAGCCCTGGATCAACAATCGGGCGATGATAAAAACTCTGAAACATCTGCTCATTTGCACATCCGGCGGCCGCCATAATATGGTCGACGGGCATGTCCTTCGCTTTGGCCGCCAAAGTAGCGTCTGCCCTAGTGGAATGAGTTGTAAACACATCTGTGTTAATACCTGCATCAATCAAGACTCATTTCAGCCACCTGGAAATAGTGTTAACTGTCACTCTTTTATGTGGTTTTAATATCTGATAAACAATCCTTTCTCCATGTTACGTAAACTTTCTGTAAGCGTAATGTATTGTGTTAAATGTGTTTTAACACATAAAGCTGGATCCGTAGGATATGCTGCAAATACGATTTTGAAACCTGTGACACCTTGGCCTGCTCTGTTTGAGGAGGTCATAAATGTAAAATGTAACATTGTCCACAGTAGTTCCATTCTGTCTAACTGTAATTTTTGTAACGTCTGCACCCTTTGGGCTGAAACCAATGCCATAAGCATGGCCAATTTCAAGGTAATTTTTGTCACCGTCAAAGATGATAAAGGAAACCACTCACGTAGTTTCCCAAGGACTACGCTAACATCCCAAATTGTCATATATCTAGGTTTGGGAGGTCTAGAATTGAAAATGCCTTTCATAAATCGAACCACAGGAGGGTGAGATCCAATTTCATGATTGTCTGACTTCATCACTAAATATGATGACAAAGCACTTCTTGCTGTATTAATTGCACTATAACTTAGTCCTTCATCATAGTAAAGAGTTGACAAAAACTATAAAACATGTGAAATACGTGCTGTACAATAATCAATATCATTCTGTACACAGTAAAGTTCCCATTTCTTTACATAACAAATATACTGCTTTTGTGTACTCGATCTCCATGATGCAGTGAGCATGTCGACAGTTCGCCCCGACAATCCTTGTCCCGAATAAGGCCTTCTTAGAATCTGCAAATCAACAAATCAATACGGTCATACAATGGATGACATTCGCCAGTCACTGGATTCAGTAATAAATTCCTTCGTTTAGGAACAGCCATCAGAGGTTGTGTCATCATCTGTCGAAACAAAGGATACCATGGCTGGGTTGGCCAGTCGGGTATAACCAGAACCCCCGAAGCATTGCCCTGCTTGATTTTAAGCAGACATCGGTTAATGAGACAAAACGGTGGAAATGCATAAATATACATACCACCCCAATTCAGCGAGAATGCGTCAATCGCTATTGCCCCACGATCTGGTTCCCATGAGACATATTTGGGAACCTGGTGGTTTAGTCTAGATGCGAACAAGTCGACATCCGGTGTACCATATTTGGCAATGATGTCTTTGAACACATCGTAATTCAGCATCCATTCAATGTTGTCATGGAATTCCCGTGACCTGGTATCTGCCACTGTATTGTTTCCCTGGCAGATAAATAGCTGAGAGCCAAATGTGTTTATCAATGCACCAGATCCAAATTTGGCTGCTTCCATTCATTATAAAAAAAGCAATAATCTACCACCAATATTCTCTTGAATCACATTTAATATGTCGTTATGGGAACCAGGTCCACTTACCATTCTGGTAACTGGTACACCCTGCTGACTCCAGCCTCTGGCAGTAGCTCCCATGGTCGCTCATGCTCCCACCGAGGGATACCATCCACGTCCCTGTGCTGAGGCCAGGCTTGTCCCTGGAGCAGCTCCGGATGCTGTGGTGGTTCTGTAGGGATACTTTCTCTTCAGCTGTCTGCCCGGCATCATCGGTCTCATCAGACTCATCAGTTTTAGTATCTTCATTAATTTCCCTCACTTGTTTGGTTAGATCTGCGCCGAATAGCAGATCTGGTGGTTGAACAGTTGCTGGTTTGCAAAGCGCAGCATATCTAGGATTAATAGTGGGCCTGATAGCCCTTTTCTTGAGACCATTGATCTCGAAATGGGTGTTGCACAACAACCCTAAAGCCTCTTGATGTGTTCTGGTCATATAAGCACCATCCATAATTCTAGCGAACGCTGTAATGCCAGCAGCCAATAATTTCAGAATTCTCTGCATTTTAATTTCTTGGCTTCGCATGTTGGGTCCCATCTGACCCCAAATGGGCGTAGCAGACTTATCTGTTGCCTTGTGCCTTAATGGCAACGGCTCTGTGCTATGTAGCACTAAGTCTGCAGTCGCTGTATCAGTAATAAGCGACTGAACAGGGGAATGAGGTAAGGCTGCTAAGCCTGAACTGCCGCGGCTGGTTGAAACACGCTGCTTACCCTTCCCTGTTTTTTCCATGCTAGCACTCGGTATAGCGTACCGGCCTGCACGGATTCAAACTCCAAAGAAAGTTTTCAACGTACCTGGAGTCTACATACTTACCGCTGGAGGAGCTCCATTCCTCGCAGCCTCCGTGCTTCAATGCGGCTGACGTACTGGTGCGCAAGCGGCCTGGCGGGTCTTCTTCACGGAATCACTCATGTGACTCCGAAGTAAAATATTGTGTCAGCTCAGCAAATTTCCTGTCTCATGCTCACAGTTCTTTGCTCGCAAAGGGAAAAGTTGAGAAGTTGTTTATTAATAAAGGTATGCATGATATGGGTTCATGAATACTTCTATACACTGCCCATGCCTTTATAAACTGAAGCAGAGAATGCAAAAGTAAAGAAGCAACACTACATTTTTATATTAACATAGAGAGTCACCAGCATTAAACAAGTCCTTTAGGTCATGCAATAAAAATGCCAACCATTACGCAACTATTTACACTGGTGCCATTTTATTCTCCCCAATTCCCAGCCCCTTCTCAATTCACAGTCGATAGCTAAGCTACCAGGCCTGCAGGGAAGCGAAGAAACAAGAAAGCTGCCGCTATCACAGGGAGAACTCCACAAAGACAGCGTTGAAAGTTATAATCACTGTAGCTCAACGAGTTGCACCATTGTAGGGGAATCGAGGACCAGAGGACATAGGTTCAAGGTGAAGGGGAAACGATTTAATAGGAATCTGAGGGGTAACTTTTTCACACAGAGGGTGGTGGGTGTATGGAACAAGCTGCCAAAGGAGGTAGTTGAGGTCTGGGACTATCCCAACGTTTAAGAAACAGACAGGTACATGGATAGGACAAGTTTGGAGGGATATGGACCAAATGCAGGCAGGTGGGACTAATGTAGCTGGGACATGTTGGCCGGTGGGAGCAGGCTGGATCACTATGACATTGTGCCTCTAATCTAGGCTTCTGCCGGAGGATTGTTTTCACAGTTCTGGACAATGCTCTTCGAGCCGGTTCTGAAAGCAGAGAGAGAGTGCATAAACGATTTAAAGTGCTGGAGTAATCCAGCAGGATAGGCAACATCTCTGTAGAACATGGATAAGCAACATCACCTATCCATGTTCTCTCTGAGTTACTCCAGCACTTTGTGTCCTTTTATGTAAACCAGCATCCGGTCCCTTGTTTCTATAAAAAGGATTTAGTCAATTGACATATATGCTGTAGGATTTCAGCCGTGGGTGACACAAAATTCAAAGAAGAAAGGTTCCCAATTGTGAATGCTTTTAATAGTAAAACATGGGGGTAGGTCTATTGGTGTCACGTGTGTGATGTACAGTCAAAAGCTTTGTTTTGCATGATATCCAAAGAGATCAGATATACCATACATAAATACAATCAAATTCTTGATAAGTACAGGTGTCATAGGTTATGGGGAGAAGGCAGGAGAATGGGGTTAGGAGGGAGAGATAGATCAGCCATGATTGAATGGTTGAGTAGACTTGATGGGCCGAATGGCCTAATTCTACTCCTATCACATATGACCTTAAGTCGGGCTCGAGTACAATAGGTAGAGCAATTGAGATGACACAGATACAGGGGCTCCTGTGTGCATGTTGTACACAAAATGCACTGCATTTGCCCACCTGGACTAACCTAGATGAAGTGAAAGAGCTGGTGAGGACAAGACTAGTGACAACATTAGCGCTCAGTCAGCCGGCATTCGCCCTCACTGCCCAGATGTCGATACGAACCACCTAATTTATTTTGCAGCAGCAGCACCTTGCCATCGCCAGCACGGCAGCGTTTTACTGCACATCCCTCACTGCAGATGCCGATGAGTCACCTCTTGTCAGCCACTGCAGTCCTTCTAGTTTCAGTACGCCCATGGTGCTGTTCAGTAGAGCGTCACAGGGTGATGAAGCAACAGAGATATATCTCCAAGGCAGAGTGGTGTGCAAACATGAAGGGGAACTCGCACACAGTGGTGTTTCCATGCCCATGCTGCTCCTGTGCAAGGTGACTCCCAAACCTGCGACCACTATCATCCAAAAGGACATGTGGGAATAGCTCCCCCTGATAGAGCTGCTGTCCCACAGAGCTATAGACCTGGGTTCGATCCAGGCCTCGGGTGCTGCTTGTGTGGAGTTTGTACATTCTCCCTGTGATCACGTGGGTTTCCTCCTGGTGTTCCGGTTTCCTCCCATGTCGCAAAGACGTGCAGCTTTTGTAGATGAATTGACCTCTGTAAATTGCGCTTGGTGTGTACGGAGTGGATAATAAAAATGGGATTACATAGAACTCGTGTGAATGGGTGATCGATGGTCGAGGTAGACTCGGTGGGCCAAAGCTGTACCTTTCCATCAATCAATCTATGGTTCAGTGGTAGCTCTGTGTAGATTTTGTGGAAGAATAAGTTATAGAAAATATTCCTTCTGCAATTTTCAATCCTTTACGTGTATAATTATATAATTAATTGTTGCTTTTCCATCTTGGTGTAAAGTTTCTGCGGAGAATGAAGAACAACTCCAGTTTACTTTGGAACTCTGCACGGATCCACATTCCAATCCGTCGGCTGTAGTTTTCTCTCCCAGTAAGACTGCAGGTAATACATTGTGTGGCCCCTTTTAGTAAAAAATCTCAATCGTATCTCTTGCATGTTGAAGACCCACAATATAATTTTGCAATATTGTATTTCACTCTGGTGACATTAGAAACTACTTTTGAAGGTGACTAATTATTGCAACAGTCATGGGCAATTAGAATTTCAGTCCAGGTCCCGGTCCTGCTGTTTAGAATAGAAACCTGGAAAGGTGAGGAGAGAATCTTTCCTCTCTGCAATTAAGTATTCATTCTGGCAGTGATGCCCATAGATTGTAACATCTTCTTCTTTCGTGTGGCGTGCACAGCCTAAAGTTGTTGGACAACTTGTTCTATTTGATCTTCCGTTTGTGCACGTCGAGTTGATTGCATTAGTCGAAACGGGGCGGACCACGTGAAGGTTGCAATATTCCACCCTGATTGTAACATGCAACATCCTTTTCTTTGAAGATGCAAATTAATTGAGCATTGAACAGTGTAGCACTGGACCGGGCCCATCGACCCAACAATGTTTGTGTTGAACATGATGCCAAGATAAACTAACCTCATCTGCCTGCACGTGATCTATATCTCTCCATTCCCTGCATATCCGTGTGCCTACCTAAAAGCCTTTTAAATGTCACTTTCGTGTCTGCTTCCACCGAATACCACCCTTTATGTGTAAAGAAAAACCTACCCTGCACATCTCCTTTGATCTTAGGGCGGCACGGTGGCTCAGCGGTAGAGTTGCTGCCTTACAATGCCGGGGACCCAGGTCCGATCCTGACTACGGGTGCTTTCTGCACGGAGTTTTTACATTCTCCCTATGACCACGAGGGTTTTCCCCGGGTGCTCCAGTTTCCTCTCACACTCCAGACATATAGGTTTGCAAGTTAATTTGGTTTTGGTTTAAAAAAAAAAAAAAGTGAATTGTGCTGAGTGTGTAGGATAGTGCAGTGTATGTGGATCGCTGTTCGGTGCAGACTCGGTGGGTCGGAGGGCCAGTTTCCACTCGGTGTCTCTAAGCTAAACTGAGAATCTTTTCCCCTCTCATCTTAAAGGGGCTTCTCATCCATGTGTTCTCGTCTTTGATAATTCCACCCTGGAGAAAAGGGTTCTGACTGTCAACCCTGTCTCTGCCTGCAATTGCTTAGTACTTTTATTTATCATTTATGTGACTGAAAAACCCAAACAAGATTTATTCTGAAATTGAATTGCAGCATGTAGGAAATTCAACCAGATTCTTTGCCATTAACGCTCCCTTAGATTCTGTGACGGGAACACAACTGATGTGCTTATTCTTCAAACAGCACTGCTGGGAAACTGCAGTCGTCTTATCTGAAGGTCATCCTTCAAAACTCCTGTTGGGGGGTAGGGGGGGGGGGTTCTCCCCGTGACCTGCATGGGTTTTCTCCGGGTGCTCCAGTTTCCTCCCACACTTCAAAGACATACAGTAATCTGCTTTGGTAAAATTGTAAGTTGTCCTGAGTGTGTGTAGGATAGTGTTAGTGTGCAGGGATCGCTGGTCCGAGCGGACTCGGTGGGCCGAAAGACCTGTTTCCACGCTGTATTTCTGAACTAAACGAACCTGAAGACAGCATGACCGCACTCTCTTAGTGCTAAGATACTGGGTGTGTTCTACAAGTGAAGACCTTCCTCCATCTATTGCCTCATGCCCCATCTACGTGAACTCCTGTGTTGTGTACGTGTGACACTGCCTCTTCCAACACTCATACCATTTCTCCTCTCTCCCTCCTTGGTGTTGACATCTACTTCTGCTGGAATATCCCAACCTCGCTGAACTCTCTGCTGGAACTTAACTCTTCTCTGATCTCTACTCTCCCCTCATACAACCTGATTGCTGATTTTCCACCTTCACAGAGAGGACAATCGATACAGTTATTGTCCCTCCACATTTTTTCCATACTGGCCCATATTGGACTGGGCTTGAATTAAAGTGTAGGCTGCACCTTAATTCCCAGGCGAAAAAATGGCTTCATTTAGGGATGCATTTCTGCTTGCAGATGCATCAGTGGTGCATTATTAATCTGCATTAATGTAAGCAGGTATGCAGATTTCAGTTCTAAATTTGGCATCCTAAATAATATTGAATATGGCGACACTATTCAGTCTTGGAACGACGTCTGTCCATTCCTGCCTGACTCACTGGTTCCTCCAGCACTTTATGTTTCACTGAATGTTAAATATACTTTCAGCTACGTAACTGTCCAACCCGCCACTGCAAATGTCATCAACCATTTAAAAACCTCTTAATTTGTGTACATCATGTTGTTCTGTGAGATTTGAAACAACAGGGGTGGTGGTGGAGGCAGATATGACAGTGGCATTTAAGAGACTTGTGGATAGGTTCATGGATGAGCTGGGCATGGACGAATATGGATTATGTACAGGCAGATACGAGTTGGGCTTGGCATCATGTTCATGACAGACATTGTGGACCCAAGATCCGCTGTTCCTGTGCTATATTCTATCATGAGAAGACATCGTTGACATCTTTTTGTCCTGTTTAATCCTTTGGTTTCATTAACAGGGGAAGCAATATAAAAACATTATTTAGGATGTGGCATAAGGAAATAGTAATAAAGGCCCAGATTTAATGTGTGTTTACCTGATATTTATTCCCTATGGTGTATTTTGGTCTTGGACTGGGCTCGAATTTTGGTTATCCCATATTCATTCACAAAATCATCTTCTTAGGCATTTCGGAAAGTGGCAATTTGCAGGCAATCTGTCCCGCTGTACAAAGAGGTAAGTAAACCGGGCTTTTAAAATTAGCTGTAAGAAAGGGGTCTTTTGTTCTCTTTTCATGACCTTTTATGCAGTGATGATTGGCTCGTCAGAGGTACATTGCAATGGGCGATAGTTGTCATCCATTCTCCTTTTTTTTCTTTTCTGTGTGTGTTTTAGCCATCTCAGTTGATTACAGTTCCTTTGCAGACAGATGCAGCAGCTGGATAGAGTTCATTAAGCAGAAAGCTCAGACCATAAGGCGTGGATCAATTAAAACAAGTAGGCGAACGTTACAGTCTATCATGGTGATAATAATCTGAGACATGTCTATGATCTCCATTGGTGAAGGATGGACTATCCTACCCAGCAATGGCAAAGCAAATCAATGGTCACGCAATCTGAGTGTGAAAGCTGCATCTTTGTGTAGAGAATGTCTAACAGAAATTGGTTGCCGTCGGACTCTTTTTAACCTTGAGATGAACACTATTTTTCAAAACCGCATTCTGCTAAAAAAAAGCAACATCTTTCACACTCTCAGTCGAAATTTCCTTTCAGCAAAGAAATGTGTTCCTTGATTTATTTTTGTATCGAGGAATCGCCAAATGCATCGCTATTAAAATGCTCCTTTTGGGCTGGGGGGGGGGGGGGGGGGGGTGTGTGGATATGAACTACTTGTTTGAAGGACTGCCACTGCCTCTGAAACGTCCCCTTCCAGCTGTTTATGCCTCTTTTTGTGCATGTTCTGCATGATCACCTACTCTTTAATGCAGCTCATGCCTGCGCCATCACTGAGCTTCAGATGCTGAATATATCAGTGCAGCTGAACAGTCTTGATTTAAACAATAAAGCACTCAATCATCTAATCATTTCAATACTAATTACATTCTACTTTTTTTATCCCCTTCCCTTTTTTCCACCTTTGTAGTTGCTTCACTTGACAAAGCAAGCCCACTGGCAGAAGCTCTCACACACCATCGCTCACCGATATCATGCACCACCTCCACAGTCACTGTCGTGGAGATGACCCCTCTCTCTTTCATTCCCGGTGCAAAAATAACCAAATATCTTGGAATCATCAACATGTTCTTCATTCGGGAAACCACGTCACTGCGCGAGGTGAGCAACTAGTCCGTGGTCGGGAATCCGTGGGCGGCGGCGAGTGGAGCCGCTTCCCCACAGCGCCGGAGACCCGGGCTCGATCCTGACCTCGGGCGCTGTCTGTGTGTGGAGTTTACACATTCTCCCTGCAACCACATAGGATTTTTTTTCAAGTGCTCTGGTTGCCACCCACATCCCAAAGACCTGCTGGTTTGTGGGTTAATTGGCTTCTGTGAATTGTCCCCAGTGTGTAGGGAGTAACTAGTCTGAACGAGTGATCGATGGTCGAACATGTGATCGGCGGGGCGAAGGGCCTGCTTCCGTGCTGTATCTCTACACTAAACTGCAGAGAGATTAGCGTGATCTCAAACTTTACATGTTTAAAATTAATCCATTTGTCTTGTAAAATGAGGGAGAGCTACTGATTAAAACAACCTTTACTTTTATATTCTGCATGAAATCAATAGCAACAAATTACCTGTATTTGGCATAAGGATAGGATTCGCATATGTACATTTTATATATTTTGATCTTTAACAGAACGGAAAAAAAGATAACACCCCTTCTATCATTGCTGCTTTCAATGTGTATAGCATCGATTACTTTCAAAGTGCTTTATTGGTCGTAAAGCACTGAAGTTATAATACTATTAATGGCTTGGGGTTTTTGTGTTGTTTTGATCCATGAGGTAAAAGAGATTAGACTGTAATAAATTGCTATTCATTTTGGGAAGGCAATACAGCTATAAATAGCAATTTATAGGATTAGTCTAGAGATACAAGGAAACATGCTCTTCAGTCCATCGATCACGCATTACCTCAGTTTTATGTTATCCTAATTTCTCATCCACTCACTACACATTGGGGGCAACTTTACAAGAGATAAGTTAACTGACAAACCTGCACTACTTTGGGATGTGGGAGGAAACTGGAGCACCCAGAGAAAAACCCACGCGGTCACAGGGAGAACGTGCAAACTCGACTCAGACGGCACCCAAGGTCAGGATCGAACCCCAGGTCTCTGACACTGTGAGACAGCGGCTCTACCAGCTGCGCCACTGTTCTTGCATTATGACCTTAGTATTAATAGAAGAGTTCGCTTTGGTGAAGTGACTGACACTTCTTGACGTGCAAGGTAATATGCCTCAATCAATGTATTTACTTTAGCAATATTCAAGTATTTACAGTACTGAAGATTACTTTATCCTGTGGAAAACTGCATAGGATAAAGGCATGCTGAAAGGTTAACTAACACTTGAAAAATTATACATTATTTATGTTGTGTATTGGTACGTGGAATGTTTGAAGTAATTTAACTGTGCCTACAGAAAAAATATCTGGTAGACCAAAGAAAGAACCAAAGTTCCTGAAACCATCTTTCCCCTCAGATTCCTATTGAATTTTGCCCATCATCTTAAACCCATGTCCGGTTCTTGATGCCCCTATCCCGGTTAAAAGACTCCATACATTCACCCTATTCATTCCCCTCATGATTTTGTACACTCTATAAGATCAATATTTGTTTTTATTTGACAAAGTGAGCTGAACCTCTTTCCTTTAGAATGTGTAGGAAAGAACTTCAGATGCTGGTTTACACCGAAGATAAACACAAAATGCTGGAGTAACTCAGCGGGTCAGGCAGCATCTCTGGAGAAAAAGAAGAGGTGACGTTTCAGGTTGAGACCCTTCTTCAGACCTTCAGATTCCTATAGAGTCTGAAGAAGGGTCTCGATCCGAAACGTCACCTATTCTTTTTCTCCCGTGAAGCTGCCTGACCCGCTGAGTTACTCCAGCATTTTGTGTCTGCCTTTAGAACAATGTCTACAGTTAATGTGGTTGCTTTAGGCAACTGCAGACAACAATAACGTATTTATGTTTAATACAACATAACACAATACAATACAATAATGTTTATTTGTCAATTGAACCTCAAATGAAGTTCAAACGAAATTTGGTTTAAAGCCGCGCCGGGCGATGTAAGGCCCTGCTCCGGGTCTTGATGTTGAAGCCCCCGGCGGGCGCTAGCAAGTCCCGCGGCCGTTAAAGATGCGCCGGGCGATGTAAGACCCCCTCCAGGTCACTTTCAACCCCGCAACTCGGGCGGGGAAAGTTGCCGTTGGGGTAGCTCCGAAAAGGGGTCTCCCACCAGGGACCCGCGAGCTCCCAATGTCACCGTCCACCGGACCTGCGGCTGGAGCCTCCGCGCTCCGGAGTCGGGTCGCAGCTGTGCGCCACCACAGCTCTCCACGCTCCGAAGCCGGCCAGCTCCACGATGGTAGGTCCGCCGGCTCCGCGACTGGAGCCCCCTGGTCGTTCCGGTTGGAGGCCGCTCTGGGCTGGGCCCCAAAGACAACGGAAACCCGACGGAAATGGTCGGGTCCCCATACAAGGAAAGAGATTTAAAAGTTTCCCCCACCCATCCACAGTTAAAAACCCACTACAAACTATACCCTCAACGGGACAAAAAAATAAAAAAAGACAGACGGACTGCAGAGGCCGCCGTGATGTCGGTCGCGCCGCCCACCGGAAAGAAGGAATTGCTGATGCTGGAAAATCGAAGGTAGACAAAAATGCTGGAGAAATCAGCGGGTGAGGCAGCATCTATGGAGCGAAAGAAAGAGGCAACGTTTCGGGCCGAGACCCTTCTTCAGACTGATTTATGTTGCTCCTTTTCAATGTAGGAAAATGTTGCAGAGTTATATGCAGGATATGTGGAAGGAGAGAGATGAATGGAGGTACACATGAAGTTAGGAGGATGGGGAATTGCATGCAGTATACAGATGGATGCATATGATAGATAAGTGGAAGCAGTTGGACAAATAGGTACAGAAATAGGTTAGCACGCAGAGAAATGGCAACTGGAGTTTAATCCGAACAATTGTGGGGTGTTCCACTTTAGGAAGTAAAATGTATGGGGGAAAGTATACAGTTAATGGCAAGACCCTTATCAGAATCAATTTTCAGAGGGATCTTGGAGTCCAGGTCCATTGTTTCTTGAAAGTGGCAACACAAGTAAATAAAGTGGTATGGAAGGTGCATGGTGTGCCTGCCTTCAGTGGTCTGGGCATTTGAGTATTGGTCATCATGCAGCTTGATAGAACTATGGATTGGCCGCATTTTTAGTATTACTGTGCCCTCCATAATGTTTGGGACAAAGACCCATCATTTATCTATTTGCCTCTGTACTCCACAATTTGAGATTTGTAATAGAAAAAAAATCACATGTGGTTAAATTGCACATTGTCAGATTCTAATAAAGGCCATTTTTATACATTTTGGTTTCACCATGTAGAAATTTCAGCAGTGTTTATACATAGTCCCCTCCATTTCAGGGCACCATAATGTTTGTGACAGCAATGTAGTGTAAATGAAAGTAGTCATGTTTAGTATTTTGTTGCATATGCTTTGCATGCAATGACTGCGTGAAGTCTGCGATTCATGGACATCACCAGTTGCTGGGTGTTGCTCTACCAGGCCTGTATTGCAGCCATCTTTAGCATATGCTTGTTTTGGGGGCTAGTCTCCTTCAGTTTTCTCTTCAGCATATAAAAGGCATACTCAATTGGGTTCAGATCGGGTGATTGACTTGGCCATTCAAGAATTTACCATTTTTTAGCTTTAACAAACTCCTTTGTTGCCTTTGTTGCTTTAGCAGTATGTTTAAGATCATCGTCTTGCTGTAGAATGAACCGCCGGCCAATGAGTTTGGAGGCATTTGTTTGAACTTGAGCAGATAGGATGTGTCTATACATTTCAGAATTCATTATGCTGCTACCATCAGCAGTTATATCTTCAAAGAAGATAAGTGAGCCAGTACCTTCAGCAGCCATACATGCCCAGGCCATAACACCCCCACCACCGTGTTTCACAGATGGGGTGGTATGCTTTGGATCTTGGGCAGTTCCCTCTCTCCTCCATACTTTGTTTTTGCCATCACTCTGATATAAGTTAATCTTCGTCTCATCTGTCCACAAGACCTTTTTCCAGAACAATTACAATAGATGAGATAGCCGCACATTTGGATAGCAGTAACAGGATCGTTCCGTCAGCATGGATTTACAAAGGGGAAATCATGCTTGACTAATCTTCTGGAATTTTTTGAAGGTGCAACTAGGAAAATGGATAAGGGAGAGCCAGTGGATGTAGTGTACCTGGACTTTCAGAAAGCATTTGATAAGGTCCCACATAGGAGATTAGTGGGCAAAATAGGGCACATGGTATTGGGGGTAGAGTGCTGACATGGATAGAGAAGTGGTTGGCAGACAGGAAACAAAGAATAGGGATTAACAGGTCCCTTTCAGAATGGCAGGCAGTGACTAGTGGGTAACCGCCAGGCTCGGTGCTGGGACCGCAGCTATTTACAATGTACACCAATGATTTGGATGAAGGGATTCAAAGTAATATTAGCCGATTTGCAGATGAAACAAAGCTGGGTGGTAGTGTGAACTGTGAGGAGGATGCTATGAGAATGCAGGGTGACTTGGACAGGTTTAGAATCACATGTGATTTTTTTTTTCTATTATAAATCTCAAATTGTGGAGTACAGAGACAAATAAATAAATGATGGGTCTTTGTCCCAAACATTATGGTGGGCACTGTATGTGCAGTTCTGGTCGCCCCATTGCAGGGATTTTGTGGAGGCTTTGGAGCGGGTGCAGAATGCTACCTCGATTAACTGGCTGGCAGACAGGAAACAAAGGGTAGGAGTAAACGGGTCCTTTTCAGAATGGCAGGCAGTGACTAGTGGGGTACCACAAGGCTCAGTGCTGGGACCCCAGCTATTTACAATATATATTAATGATTTGGACAAGGGAATTGAATGCAACATCTCCAAGTTTGCGGATGACACTAAGCTGGGGGGTAGTGTTAGGTGTGAAGAGGATGCTAGGAGGCTGCAAGGTGACTTGGACAGGCTGGGTGAGTGGGCAAATGCATGGCAGGTGCAGTATAATGTGGATAAATGTGAGGTTATCCACTTTGGTGGCAAAAACAGGAGGGTAGACTATTATCTGAATGGTGGCAAATTAGGAAAAGGGGAGATGCAACGAGACCTGGGTGCCATGGTACACCAATCATTGAAAGTAGGCATGGAGGTGCAGCAGGCAGTGAAGAAAACAAATGGTATGTTAGCATTCATAGCAAAAGGATTTGAGTATAGGAGCAGGGAGGTTCTACTGCAGTTGTACAGGGTTTTGGTGAGACCACACCTGGAGTATTGCGTACAGTTTTGGTCTCCAAATCTAAGGAAAGACATGCTTGCCATAGAGGGGATACAGAGAAGGTTCACCAGACTGATTCCTGGGATGTCAGGACTTTCATATGAGGAAAGACTGGATAGACTTGTCTTGTACTCGCTAGAATTTAGAAGAGTGAGGGGGGATCTTATAGAAACTTACAAAATTCTTAAGGGGTTGGATAGGCTAGATGCAGGAAGATTGTTCCCGATGTTGGGGAGGTCCAGAACAAAGGGTCACAGTCTAAGGATAAGGGGGAATTCCTTTAGGACCGAGATGAGGAAAACATTTTTCACACAGAGAGTGGTGAGTCTCTGGAATTCTCTGCCACAGAAGGTAGTTGAGGCCAGTTCATTGGCTATATTTAAGAGGGAGTTAGATGAGGCCCTTGTGGCTAAAGGGATCAGGGGGTATGGAGAGAAGGCAGGTATAGGATACTGAGTTGGATGATCAGCCATGATCATATTGAATGGCGGTGCAGGCTCGAAGGGCCGAATGGCCTACTCCTGCACCTATTTTCTATGTTAAGGGGTATTCGCTGCAAGGAGAGGTTGGACAGACTTGGATTGCTTCCTCCGAGCACTGGAAGTTGAGGGGAAACCTGATGGAAGAATATTATGAAAGGCACAGATAGAGTAGACAGTCAGAATCTATTTCCCAAGATGTAAATGTCAAGGACGAAAGAGCATAGTTTAAGGTGAGAGGGGCAAAGTTCAAAGGAGTTACGTGGGCAAGTTTGTTATAATTGCTCCGTGTTGAGTGCCTGGAACACACTGCCAAGGATAGTGGCGGAGGTAAATACGATAGTGGTGTTGAAGAGGCTGTTAGATAGGCACATGGAAATGCAGAGAATTGTGGCATATTAATCATATGCAGGCAGAGGAGATTATTCTATCATGGCATCATGTTTCGCACTGTGGACCAAAGGGCCTGTTCCTGTCCTGTACAAGTTTTATGTTCAGTGAATATAAATAAATAAATTATGCATTTAGATATAGTAATATGATTAAGGTCCCTTGGTTCTAAACCTTTGAGCAACCATTTACTTGCAGTTTTGAACATTATCCATCAGACCTAAAGAAATGATTTGCTATTTAACAAGTCCCCGGGACATTGCTGAGAACCATAATGAGATGATATTACATGTTGCGGAGAAGGCAATATTGGCAGAAACCCAGCAGCAAATGTACTATTCTGTTTCTGAAAGACACTCAGTGGATTGAGTGTATTTACTCTCAAATTGTTCATTTTGCACATCTTCAGGTTATGACGTCTCTTTTGGCATGTCAGCTGGCAACAGCGATAAGTTTCATCACTGCAGCCCATTTACAATGTGTAAAATAAAATTCTAATGGGACTCAACCAAATAAAAACATTAGCAGACATGACAGGATACAAGATTGGCTTCATGGTAGGAAGCAGAGGGAAGTGTTGGAATGCTGTTTTTCAAATGTAGGCCTCACGGTGGTGGGCCCCTTGCCATTTGTCATCTACGTCAACGATTTGGATGCGCATGTACAAGGCATCATGAGTGAGTTTAGATATGACTGAAATTGACAATTTAAATAGAAGTTGATCAAGAATTACAGCAAGATCTTCAACAGGTGGGCCTAGGCCCAGTGTGAGATGTTGTATTTTGCAAAGTGAAATCAGGCCACGACCTTGATGGTGAACGGTAGGGCTCTGGGGAGAGTTGCAGAGCAGAGGGATCTAGGAGTGCAGGTAAATAGTTCCCTGCAAGTGCCATTCACAGGTAGATAGGAAAGTGAAGAAGGCTTTTGTCACGTTAGTCTTCATCAGTTAGGGAATTGAGTACAGAAGCTGGGACATGAGGTCATAATTAATAGGAGTAAAATTAGGCCATTCGGCCTGACAAGTCTACTCCACCATTCAATCATGGCTGATCTATACCTCCTGACCCCATGCTCCTGCCTACTCCCCATAACCTCTGACTCCTGTACTAATCAAGAATCTATCTCTGCCTTAAAAATATCCACTGGTATTACAGTTATACAAGACATTGGAGTACTGTGTTCTCGATGTTGCCAGAACTCAGCCTTGAGTTATAGGGAGATGTTGGGTAGGCTAGGACTTGGTCATTGGTGTTCAGGAAGCTGAGTGGTGATCTTTATAGACATGTATAAAATCACGAGGGGAATAGATACAATTTTTTTTTTTTTTGGTCAGAGTAATCAAGAACTCAAAGGCACATAGCTTTAAGGTGAGCGGGAGAGGATTTAATAGGAACCTGAGGGGTAACTGTTTCAAACAGAGGGTGGTGGGTATATCCAACTAGCTGCCAGAGGAGGTAGTTGAGTTAGGTAGGGTGGTGGCATTTAAAAGACATTTAGACAGGGATACAGATAGGAAGGTTGACAGAGATCTGAGCTAAACATGGGATTGCCTTAGATGGGGCATCTGGATCAGCATGAACAAGTTGGACCAAAGGGTCTATTTCTATTCTCTGATTCTGACTGAAAGATAGATTGAAGAAGTGGAGTTTGAGGATTGTAGTGAAGACTAAGTTGGAAGAATTGAAAGAACCAAGACCATTTTTAAGACAATATTAAGAAAAACCTCAAATTTATATTTATCACTTGACAGTGCTTTTGCTGGTTATGAGAGTGTGTTGTAAACTTGAAAGTAATTACTTGGAGAACATGAGGCTTTTACTTTCCAGTCTGTGTTCAAATTCAGCTTGGATTGTTTTGTCTTGCGTGAAATGAGTTTAGAAATTAAATATGTACCTCTTTGGTACCATGAAGCTCAAATGTGTAGCTGGCTAGTCCACATTCCTGTCCTCAGCCGAGCTTCGACAGAAACATCTGCAAATAGATCATGAAAGCTGTTTGCTGCATGGTACTTTAATAACTGATCATGGCATTGGAGTGCAAGAAGCGGAGAGATGATCTTTAGAGATTAAATGTACACCCAATTTCATTGGTGACTGAAGTACATGTTGGAGAGCAGGAAATGTGTCAACCAATCTGCAGGCTCCACAAAGTACCAGTAACAGTGTGATAAAGATCAGGTTTTGGTTGTGGTTTATTGTCGCGTGTATCGAGGTACAGTGTAAGGCATTGTCTTGCATACCATCTAATCAAATTAGATCAAGCTATACATAAATACAGGCGAGTCAAGATTCAAGATTAAAGAGAGTTTATTGTCATGTTTCCCAGATAGGACAATGAAATGATGGCTTTGCTTCAGCACAACAGAATATAATAGGCATAAATAAATACAGAACAGATCAGTGTGTCTATATACCAATGCACATAAATAAGAGATAAAGTGCAATATTTAACGATCAGAGTTTTGTTTGAGTTGAGTTTAATAGCCTGATGGCTGTGGGGAGGTAGCTATTCCTGAACCTGGATGCTGCAGATTTCAGGCTCCTGTACCTTCTACCCGAAGGCAGCGGGGAGATGAGTGTGTGGCCAGGATGGTGTGGGTCTTTGATGATGCTGGCAGCCTTTTTGAGGCAGCGACTGCGATAGTGGGGAGGTCAGAGCCGATGATGTACTCTACAAAGGTAAAATGACACCCAGTTTCACTTTATCAAGACATATTGTGATGAAGAAGCATGAAATCAGTTTTATTTTTCTTTGGAAGTATTAGCGTGGTTAAGGGTTGCAAAGTTGACTTCCTTGTCCTAGAATATATTGTTTAAAATTCAATGCTCTGGGTATTTTATTGAGTGTAGACCTAGTGCTGGAGTAACTCAGCAGATCAGGCAGCATCTCTGGGGTAAAAGGATAGGTAAAATATTGGGTCGGGATCCTTCGACTGATACTGAGCCCCAACTCGAAACGACACCCTTCCTTTTTCTCCAGTGATGTTGCCTGACCCATTGAGGTACTCCAGTACTTTGTGTCTTGCTTCACTTTAAAAACCCGCATCTGCAGTTCCTTTCTACATATTTTATTGAGCAGTGGGCTTTGAAAGACGGCTATCCCTTAACACGTTTTTTTATTTGTAAAATGTTTTCACTTCTCTCAGGAAGGAGGCGTTAGCGGGTTCCTTCATGCTTTTATTGCGGAGGTGTTTGCTATGGTGCGGGCCCATGTAGCCGCTCTGGGTGGAAACGCAGTCGTGTCTTACATCATGAAACAGTGTGTGTTTATGGAAAACACCAACAAAAATCAGGTCAGTATACCAAAAACCAATTTGTCTGTTATTTTATAGTCATCGTAAGCATTTTTTCCCCATAATCGTGAAACCCCAACAATCCATCCATGGCAAATGCTGCTCTCTCTGATAGAGCATGAAAACAGGCCCTCGGGTCCAACTGGCCCAAGCCTACCCGGATCCATATCTAAGCTTGTCCCGTTTACCTTTGGGTGGCTCATGTCCTTCTAAACTTTCCCTATCCATGAATCTGTCCACATGTCATTTCAATATTTTTGCACATACAGTGTTGGCTGAAAGGCCTGTTCATGTGCCGTACTGGTCTATGCCTTTGTAGAATTTTGGGAGAACGAAAGATGGTTGCACTGAAAATTTATAAAGAGCATAATGCAGTAGATGTGGATTATTAGATTGTGATGTTTAAAACCAGGAGTCACAGTCTCAAAATACAGGGTGGGCAACTTGGTCAGAAATTAAGACGTTTCTGTGGTGAGAGAGAGGTGAATCTTTTGGAATTCCACCTAAGATGCTCAGTCCCTGCATATATTGAGGAGAGAAAGAAAGAAATATTTGGAGATGAAGGAAATTGGCATGTGGAGTTGTTTCAGAAAAGTGACTACTGAGGCAAAAGATTAGCAATGATATTATTGAATGTTAGCACAGACACAATTGGCTGTCTCCAGTTATTTTGTTCTTCCTCTTTAAAACTTCACTACCATCACAATTTGCCCGATTAGGATTTCAATCCAGTTGCACTTAGTCACAATTCTATTTTTGATGTCTAGTTTTAGTTTACAGGTACAGCACGGAAACAGGCCCTTCTGCCCCCCGAATCTGCGCCGACCAGCGATCCCCGCACACTAACGCTATCCTACACAACAGGGACTATTTACAATTTGCAGAAACCTACAAACCTGTACGTCTTTGGAGTGGGAGGCTTCCTCCCGGAGGACCAGGGGGAAACCCATTCTATCACAGGGAAAACGTACAAACTCCGAACAGACAACACAGTCAGGATCGAACCAGGGGCTCTGGCGCTATAAGGCAGCCACTCTACTGCTGTGCCACTGTGTTCATTACCTCATTTTAAAAAAAAACTGTGCAACAGGGTCTAGAGGGCTATGGAGCAAGTGTTGGGTGATAGGGTCCGTGGGAAGGATGATCACTGATGAAGTGGATGCATTGGGCCGAATGGCTAGTTTCTTATGAGGAACCGGTGCCGCATAATTTTTCAATTAATCCGTTTATATTACTGACCTATTTAGGATACAAGGTGTTGCAATGATTTATCATCATATGCCACCTGGATTTGTACGAAGACTTTAATGCAGGAAAGCATTCCCAGGACACGCTGCAGACACTGCACCTGACCTGGCCAACTGTGCTTTTGGACACTTTCGATGAACACGTGCCAAGGCCTGTTGAATCTCCCGGTTGCTAACAACTTTAACTCCCCTTTGCACCCCCACACCGTCCTTTCCTGGGCCTCCTCCACAGTGAGACCACGGAGGAACCGCGCCTCCTATTCCGCTTGGTAGCTTACAACCGAATGGTATGAATGTTGAATTGTCCAATTTTAGGTAATCGACCTACAAAACTACTCATCCCCTTTCTCCCCCCCACCACTTCCCTGTGCCCCACTAGGATTAGCATCCATTTCTCTCCCCTCCCCCAGTCTCCTTTCACCTGCATTCCTTTGGCTTCACAATTTTTTACCTCATCTATCCTTATCTCACACTTCTTGTCTTTTCGCCTCTGGACTTTGTCCACCCATCTGCCAATTACAAACCATCCTCACCTGTGTCCTCCGATTACTTGCCAGACTTTTTCCTTCCCCCATCTTCTCTTCCAGATTTCCTCTCTCCCCCACCACAATCAGTCTGAAGAAGGACCCCAAACCAAAACGTCACCTATCCGTGTTCTCCAGAGATGCCGCTTGGTTACTCCAGCACTTTGTGTCTTTTTTTCTGCAAATACTTTTAAGTTCCTTCCTCCTCAGATGCTCCTTAAAAATCTATCAGTAGAGCTTTTAACCCATTGATCCATGTAGTCAGATTGGGACTTGTAAACACTTTAACTTCATTAACCATGTGTGAAATTAGTGAGTCATTATAAATATCCCAATTGGATTATTTCCTCCAAATTTCACTATCTAAAGACCTACATGTCTGGTTTTAGTTTAAGTTTTAGTTTTAGAGCAGGGGTCGGCAACCTACGGCCCCCGGCCGAATGCGGCCCGTAACCCGAAATCATCCACAGGCGTAATTTTTTTCCCCCGTAATTATCCGGCCCGCAGACTTCTGTCATCTCCGGTACCTCCCAGGCCCGAAGCGGTGACGTAAGGAGGCCTGGGCTGGCGGCCGCGATGGCGGAGCCGCCAAGCGGGGCTGAGCGTCAAGCTCTGGCTGTACCGCATACCTGGCTTCACCGTCGGATCAGGGTTGTCAATACGCCAGGGGACGAGTGAGTAATTGAGGGCGGCAATGGTCCGTAAATGGCCCAATGCGGAACAAGGTTGCCGACCCTGGTTAAGGGACAGCCTGGAAACCATTCTTTGGGCCAGCGCGTCACAGGTTTACAAATATCGCAGCGCTGTAAGGCCTACTGACTGTGGAACAAATGCCCATCAGACCATCATGCGACTCTTTTAAGTCGAAAGCATCTTTAACTTCATCCTTGGCCTCTCTGGCCTTCCAAAGCCCCTAGTCTGAGGGAGGGCTAAATGTATGTATTTATGTATGTACTTAATCTATGAACCACTGTTGTATAACGTTAGTACCTCCACCAATGTAAAGCATTTCGGTCAACAAGAGTTGTTTTTTAAATGTGCTATAGAAATAAAAGTGACTTGACTTGACTTGTCTCACTTGGCTGCTCTTGGCCCATATCCCACAAACCTTTCGTATAATAGAGTGATACAGCACAGACAGAGGCCCCTCAGCCCAACTTGCCCATTTTGACCAACGTGCCCCATCTAAGCTAGTCCCATTTGCATATGTTTGGCCCATTTTCCCTCCGAGCCTTTATTATTCATTTACCTGTCCAAGTGCCTTCCAGTAGTTTCTCCCCTTTCAATCAGTCTGAAGAAAGGTCCCGATCCAAAACTTCACTTATTCCATGTTCTCCAGAGATGGTGGACACAAAAAAGCGGATCAGACAGCAGCTCTGGAGAAAGGGAATACATGACATTTCAGGTCGAGACCCTTCTTCAGACTGGGAAAAGGGAACAAGATATAGACAGTAATATAAAGAGATATAGAACAAATGAATGAAAGATATGCAATAAAGTAATGATGATAAAGGAAACAGGCCATTGGTAGCTATTAATGTAATCCAACATTTTGAGTCTTTGGTGTTATTTGGTGCTATTGCAAGTTAAGGTTTAGTTTCTGAGCTTTTTGAATTATAAAGTGCATTCATTTAATAAAGAGGCATGGATATTTATTTCTTTGCACAATGCTGAGTTTGTGTTCTCTCTCTCTCTCTCTCTCCAGGCACAGTGCCTTATCAATGTCAGTGGGGATGCTGTGAACTTCATCAAAGACTCCGACATGGACTGTGCATCTGCACAGGCACAAGGAAGTGGTTCACAGACAGCCAACGGTGGCGGAGATGTTATCACATGAACTGGTACAGACTAATTGCAGCTAAAGGCTCATCCACTTCAGGGACTTGAGACAATTTGTCCGCGTTTCAATCACATTGACTGTAATCCCGTCAAAGGATATGGACGCAACCCCAGACTACACATTGCATCCTCCAAATGGCCTATATGATTTTGCATCTGTAGTCTAGTGTATATTTGGTTCACCACAACTTTAATTTTGCTTGTCCTTTCATGATCTGGAGCTTTATATGAGAGGTTATTATTTTCTCTCAATCTTAAGCTTTGAAGACATGCCATAGGAACTGGCATAAATTAAAGCGATTTTTTTTATTTTTCTCTCTCTGTCAAAAACAGATTTCCATCAACCTGCTCATTCAATTCTCGGTGTCAACAACAAACTGGGAATTGTATGAAATTGAAAATGGTACTCGAGTGTACTTTAAGCCAATGTTCTGCGTGTAAAATGGGATGTTTATTCAACAGACCTTTAATTTCTAGATTAGAAGGCCACTTTCAGTGGAAACAGGAGGGGGGGGGGGGGGGAGAATAAAGTTGCCACAAAAACTAAACGCTAATAGCAACGTGAAGTGTTTTATGTCAGTATAAATCTGACGTGGCTTTTATCTGTATTCTTCTGTTAGAAGGTACAAGACATGCAAGAGATTTTCCTCAAAGAAATTCCAGGCTTCTTGGTTTCACGAAGATTGTGCAAGCAAGAAAATGTTGGGTTTAGGAAAGCAACTGTAATTACTACAAGCAAATGGAACTGTATAATTCTGCAATATGAAAAATGTATTTTTATAAATTCTCAAGTTTAGAATTGCAAGAAAATAGATGTATTTAAAATATTCCTGTAAAATTGCAAATCCAGAGTATATAGTGGGGCAAAGGATTATTTCAAATTTAGTCCATAATTGAAGACTTGAATGTACAGAACTCCTCCATGTGGGTCTCACTTGCTTTGCATACCTGAAATGCATGAGAAAGAAAATTCACCGTTTAAACACATTTCACAGGTTATGATAAAACAAGGAAGAGCATGTAAGAAATAGTACTCGTAGCCCTTCTCAGAAATAAATGTTTAAAGAATATTTATAAAGTTTTTCTATCAATGCTGGTGGCCATATATGTTTTTCAGCCTTGTTTCATTGGGTACTGTGCTGGTGGGTACAATGTTTGCACTTTGTTATATATTTCAAAAAAAGTGTAAGATGTACAGAACTAAACTGTTGCTCTGCTAAATGATGCTCATCTTAATGGAGTCATTTCCAACATGTTTGTTGTTAATTCAACGTTATATACCAAAACATATTTGGCATGTGGATCATAATGCAAGCCGGCAACTGTGGGCTTCAGTTCAAATAAATTGTTGCATCTCAACCACCTGTTGTAGCTGTTTTTTATCAATAGTGAACCAGAGTCCTGTGTGTCTGTCCATTGGCTTAGTAAAGGGCCTGTCCCACTTTCACGACCTTTTTTACTCGTGGACATTTTTCATCTTGCTAGAAAAAACGCCCCGACCTACTTGATGCCGCGAGTACCTAAGGCTAGCATCACGGCCTGCTACGGCCTACCTATGACCTCCTACGACCTCGTGACGACCATGCTGCGAGTACGAGTCAAGGGCAAACTCGGCAGAGGTCGTAGATTAGGTCATGAAAGTGGGACATGCCCTTAAGGGATACTTTTTAGTGTGATGACTTAAAAGTTCCCAGGAAGAATGGCTTATTCTATGTCCGGGACATTTTGCCCCTTGCTTGAGTTGTCTGAGCACTACTCCCGACACACAAGGGGCAATTTTACCAAGGCCAATTAACCTCCAAACATGCACAGCTTTGGGATGCGTGTGGAAACTGGAATAGTAATTGGAGTAAAATAGTAATAGAGAAATAAATGTATAACAAAGATCAGGGTATTTTGTGGAGCTGAGATAAGGACTTGGGAAGGTATCGATTCATCGAATTGATTGCAAGATAAAAGCCTGGAACCGGACCCACCGATTCCACGCTGAACATCGGACGCTGGAGAAACTCAGCGGGTGAGGCAGCATCTATGGAGCGAAGGAATAGGTGGCGTTTCGGGTCGAGACCCTTCTTCAGCCTGAACATCGATCACACTAGTTCTATGTTATCTCTCTCTCGCTCTCATTCAAAAGCTATGCACTATGGGGAATTTTGCAGAGGGCCAATTAACCTACAATCCTGCTCGTCTTTGGGATGTGGGAGGACACTGGAGTACTTGGGGGTAACCCATGCGCTCACAGCCAAAACGTACAAACTCCACACAGACGGCACCAGGGGGTCAGGATCAAACCCAGATCTGTGATGTTGTGAGGTGGATAAGCATTGTTGTTGGCATGGACTTGATGGGCCAAAAGGCATGTTTCTGTGCTTTACATTTCTATGAAAACATTTTAGAAACTTCTGCGTTTGGTTGAAGACGAAGACCACGTGGGTCCCGATAGTCGGTGGATGACGCTCCAGCGAGAACAAGGAGGGACCCTGGGGGGAGGCGCCAAGAACAAGGGGGGATCCAGCATGGGCTGGAGTTTAGAAGGTTGAGGGGGAACCTCATTGAAACTTAGAGAATAATGAAAGGCATTGTTAGAGTGGATGTGGAGAGGATGTTTCTGCTGGTGGGAAAGTCTAGGACCATAGAAACATAGAAAAATAGGTGCAGGAGTAGGCCATTCGGCCCTTCGAGCCAGCACCGCCATTCAATATCATCATGGCTGATCATCTAAAATCAGTACCCCGTTCCTGCTTTTTCCCCATATCCCTTTGGATTGCCTCTTAGCACTCAGGGCGCTCTTGCTTCCTCTTATAGGAAGGGGGTGATGAGGAACTTCTTTAGTCAGAGGGTAGTTAATCTGTGGACTGTGGAGGGCAAGTCAGTGATTTTTATGGCTGAGATAGACAAATTCTTGATTAGAACGGGTGTCAATGGTTATGGGGAGAAGGCAGGAAAATGGGATTAGCCATGATTGAATGGCAAAGTAGACTCGATGGGCCGAGTGGCCTAGTTCTATAATTTGTGAACAAAGACGGGCTCGGAGGGGGGGGGGGAAGAAGAGGGCCTATATTGAATTTTAACTTTGTCGAGGCCCTTTACGGGGCAATGCTTGTACTGTATGCGAACAAAGAATCTCACTGTACCAAACCCACATGACAAAGGATCAATCAACCAATGTGTAGGAAAGAACTGCAGATGCTGGTTTAAATCGGAGGTAGATACAAAATGCTGGAGCAACTCAGCGGGACAGGCAACATATCTGGAGAGAAGGAATGGGTGACAGTTTTGGGTCGAGACCCTTCTTCAGACTGATGTCCTCCCCTTCACATTGGACAATATATTTGGCACACAAGATACTTTTCTGAGGCAATAGACGATAGACAATAGGTGCAGGAGTAGGCCCTTCGAGCCAGCACTGCCATTGAATGTAATCATGGCTGATCATCCCCAGTCAGTACCCCATTCCTGCCTTCTCCCCATATCCCCATCTTTAGAGCCCTAATTAGCGCTCTCTTGAAAGTATCCAGAGAACCTGCCTCCACCGCCCTCCAAGGCAGAGAATTCCACAGACTCACAACTCTGTGAGAAAAAGTGTTTCCTCCGTTCTAAATGGCTTACCACTTATTCTTAAACTGTAGCCCTTGGTTCTTGACTCCCCCAACATCGGGAACATGTTTCCTGCCTCTAGCGTGTCCAAACCGTTAACAATCTTATATGTTTCAATAAGATCCCCTCTCATCCTTCTAAACTCCAGAGTGTACAAGCCCAGCCGCTCCATTCTCTCAGCATATGACAGTCCTGCCATCCCGGGAATTAACCTTGTAAACCTACGTTGCATTCCCTCAATAGCAAGAATGTCCTTCGTCAAATTAGGGGAACAAAACTGCACACAATACTCTAGGTGTGGTCTCACTACTGCAGAACTGTACAACTGCAGAAGGACCTCTGCTCCTATACTCAACTCCTCTTGTTATAAAGGCCAACATGCCATTCGCTTTCTTCACTGCCTGCTGTACCTGCATGCTTACTTTCATAGACTGATGAACAAGGCGTTATTAGACCAGAATTTTGTGGAAATTGAGGTTGCAACATTTTACAAAGAGGTTCTGAGATCCCACAAGCAAATCAGTTTAGATGGATAAAAGCAGAAGGATTTAAAGAAAGTCTAAAACTAATATGAATGCATAGACATAATGAATAAAGGTCTAACTTCAGCCAAACAGCTTGGAAACACACCAGCATTTCCCTGTGAATGGAGGGCATGAGATAAGTTGAGTAACTACAAAATCCCCCTCCTCTCCCTTGTCCATCCGTTCCGTCCCCCTCCCCACCCCCAATCCCATGTTCCATGGACCCCACTTCCCTGTGCCCCACCTGGTCTCGCACCTATTTCTCCCTCTTCCACCTGTGTTCCTTCCTCAAGCTTCACAATTTGCAACTCTTCAGTTATTTTGTCTCACATATTCTCTTTTGGTCTTGGCCCACCATCTACTTATAACGCCCCCCCCCCCCCCCCCCCCAACCTAATTTGTACCAACACATGAGCTGCCAGGCCTTGTCCTACTCCTTGTCTCTTCCGTCATTCTTTCTCTCCCTCTCCACCCAAAATCAGTCAGAAGAAGTGTCCCGAACCGAAGCATCACCTTGCCATGTCTTCGGAGATGCTGCCTGATCTGCTGAATTACTCCAGTACTTTTTTTTTTAATTTTGTAAACTGGCATCTGCATTTCCTTGTGTGGGAAGGAACTTCAGATGCTGGTTTACACCAAAGATAGACACAAAATGCTGGAGTAACTCACCTGGTCAGCCAACATCTCCGGAGAAAAGGAATAGACTTTTCTGGTCTGGACCCTTGTTCAGACTGAGAGGGAATTGGGTAGAGACTCTTCGTTTCTCAGTTTGAAGAAGGGTCTCGACCCAAAAGATCACCTATTCCTTTTCTGCAGAGATGCTGCCTGACCTGCTAAGTTACTCCAGCATTTTGTGTCCATCTGCAGTTCCTTGCATCCACCAGGAAGTTGACCTTTGTTGTTTAATGTCTGAATCTCATGGGACAACTTCAATTTCCCTGTCAATTGTCTCTTCCATTAGGATGCGTAATGCGTACACCTGACATTTAAACTTGCATTTTGTCTAAACTTTGCTTTCATCACAGTTTTTAGCACTTTATGGGCAACCTGGGCAAGTGGTTGAATGCAATTTGCATGATCCATATGTACTATATATTAAACTTCCTTAGGGGACAAAGACAGGACTTAAAACCCCATGGAATAAATAGAGCTACAAAGCTCAATAAAGATTAATAGTTTAAAATGAGTGGCATTATTAAAAATGGATTGAATTGCGCAGTAAGCCTTCCAAGTCCCAATATAAAATGGGAACCGGAGCCAATAATACTTGTACAATACCATACAAAAGCTTCTGCGATGCCTTCCTTTCTGTATCGAATCGTGCAGCACAGAAACAGGCGTCTTCTCCCATCATCAGCAATGTAAACCTGTGACACTAATCTGCACTAATCCCATTTGCCTGACCCGCTATTTGGTTTAGAGATTTATCTTTAATGTCAATTTAAGACCCTTAACACTCTTTACACTTGAAAGGTACAAGATGGTGCTGGCAACATGGCAACTCTTGTGTATTGTGTCAGTGTACTCTACTATTCTTACACTCTCATGCTTGAGTATAAGTAAGTACGTTTATTGGCCAAGTATTCACATACAAGGAATTTGCCTTGGTGCTCCGCCCTCAAGTAACAACATGACATACAGTGACAGTTACGAATGACTCAGAAAACACTAAACATTAATAATAACAAAACATTAATGATAAAACACCATTGATCAAGCATGTGAACCACAAAATACCAGATCAAAGGGAGGCTACAGATTTTTGGCTGTTGAGTAGAGCAACTACTCGTGGATAAAAACTGTTTTTATGTCTGGCTGTGGCAACTTTGACAATCCGGAGTCGCCTTCCAGAGGGAAGTGATTCAAAGAGTTTGTGGCCAGGGTGAGAGGGGTCAGAGATGATCTTGCCCGCTCGCTTCCTGGCCCTTGCGGTGTACAGTTCATCAATGGAGGGAAGGTTGCAGCCAATAAGCTTCTCTGCTGATCGGACGATTCGCTGCAGCCTCCGGATGTCGTGCTTGGTGGCTGAGCCAAACCAGACCATGATGGAGAAGGTGAGGACAGACTCTACGATGGCCGTGTAGAATTGGACCATCATTGCCTGTGGCAGATTGTGCTTCCTCAGCTGCCGTAGGAAGTACATCCTCTGTTGTGCCTTTTTGACTGTGGAGTCTATGGTAACCCCCCACTTAAGGTAATTGTACCTATGTGCAGGAAAATTTTTACCTTGATTCCGCTAGAACCCAAGAGCTATACCAAATCTATCATGAATAGTGTTAAATATAGCTCTTAGGGCTAACGGAATGAAGGGATATGGGAAGAAAGTAGGAACGCAGTACTGATTTTGGATGATCAGCCATGATCACATTGAATGGCGGTGCTGGCGCGAAGAGCCGAATGGCCTACTCCTGCACCTATTTTCTATGCTTCTATGGGGAAAAAAAGGAATTTCACTTTGGGACATTAACGATAAAGTGGCATTAAACCATTAAAGACACAGCATGGAAACAGGCCCTCTGGCCCACCGAGGCCACGCCGACCATCGATCTCCCGTTCACACTAGTTCTACGTTATCCCACTTTATCATCCACTCCCTACACATTAGGGACAATTTACTGAGGGTCAATTAATCTACAAACCCACACGTCTTTGGGTTGTGGGAGGAAACTGGAGCACTGGGAAGAAGCCTACACGGTCACGGAGAACGTGCAAACTCCACAAACAGACAGACAGCACCCGAGGTCAGGATGTAACCGGGGTCTCTGGCACTAAGAGGCAGCAGCTCCACTAGCTGCCCCACACATGGTAGATTTGCTCCAAGCATATTTTTATATCGGAAGCAAATCAACTATTCTTCATTTGGATAACTTACTATTAAAACCCCACTACAGCAGACGGTATAATTTTATGTTTTGAGCAAGGCTACAACAAGTAATTGGGTAGCATCTCATTAAATAAATTGTGTGCCTTTCATTTCAAATGATTACTGATCTCTGTCAGATCATTTGATGTGGGAATGGAAAATTGTCCAGGAAGGAACCCATCTGCTAATTATTATTGGAGAACTCCAAAAAGGCATCTGTAACATCACTTCAGGAAGAAGTGCTTCGATGTTCTTCTGTAAGAAGACTCAGGCCTGGTAAGTCTTGGAAGAAAGTTAGTCGAAAACAGCAAGGACAGTAGAATGCTGCGTAATGGAAATGTTCGACCTGGTGAGTAGAAATATAGAAAGATAGGTGCAGGAGTAGGCCATTCGGCCCTTCGAGCCAGCACCGCCTTTCGATATGATCATGGCTGATCATCTAAAATCAGTACCCCGTTCCTGCTTTTTCCCCATACCCTTAATTCCTTTAACCCCAAGTGCTAAATCTAACTCTCTCATGAAAGGTAGAGAATTCCACAGATTCACAACTCTCTGGGTGAAGTTTTTCCTCATCTTAATCCTAAATGGCCTACCCCTTATTCTTAAACTGTGACCCCTGTTTCTGGACTCCCCAACATGGGGAACATCTAGCCTGTGCAGTCTAGTAGTCTGAATTTAATAAGGATCCCTTATGTTGGTCAAGTTGGCACAGTCGCACGGCAGAGGAGTTCCTGCCTTTGGGCGGCAGAGACCTGGGTTTGATCCTGACTACAGTACGCAGCCAGTACGGAGTACGCACGATCTCTCAGCATAAACACGTCACTTTTTACCGGGTGCTCCGGTTTCCTTCCACACTCCAAAGACGTGCAGGTTTGTAGGTGAATTGGCTCCGGTAAAAATTGTGAAGTGTCCCTACTGTGTAGGATAGTGCTAGAGTGCGGGGATCGCTGGTCGGCACGGACTCGCTGGGCCGAAGGGGTGTTTCCCATGCAGTATCTCTAAACTAAACTAAACTGGAGTTGCTGCCTTACAGCACCAGAGACCCGGGTTCAATCCTGACTGCGGGTGCTGTCTGGACGGAGTTTGTACGTTTTCCCCTTGGCCTGCGTGGGTTTTCTCTGAGATCTTCAGTTTCTCTCACGAAGAGGTTTGTAGGTTAACTGGCTTTGGCAAAGATTAAAGTAAATTGTTCGTGCTTAGCGAGGGATTCGCCTGGTCGGCACGGACTCCCCCTTGCTGGCAGAGGGGCATTTTCCATGCAGTATCTCTAAACTAACTAAACTAAAAACTATTGTAAGCAGATCGAGGGTGAGCCTGAGATGTCGGTAGCTTTTATATTAATTCAATAGCTTTAAGGTGAAAGGGGTAAAGTTGAAAAGAGTTGTGACACCTTGGTCAACGTGGACCTGTTTCCGTTCTGTATGACTATGTGTATGGCACATTTTTTACCTACCAGAGTGGTGGGTGTCTAGAACGTGCTGCCAGAGGTGGATATGATAGTGACGTTTAAGAAGCTTTTTAGATAGGCACATGGACATGTAGGGAATGGAGGGATATGGATCACCTGCTGGCAGAGGAGGTTAATTTACAGTGGCATCATGTTCAGCTCGGACATCGTGGGCCGAAGCGTCTGCTATCATGCTGCACTGTTCTATATTTTATGTAACATGATCGATACAATATTAGAACATTAACAAATCATCATCAAGAATCCGAGGGGTCGCATTTTCACACAAAGGGTGATGGGTGTATGGAATAAGCTCCAGGGGAGGTAGTTGAGGCTGGGACTATCCCAACGTTTAAGAAACAGTTAGACAGATACATGAATAGGACAGGTTTGGAGGGATATGGACCAAGCACAGGCAGGTGGGACTAGTGTAGCTAGGACATGTTGGCCAATGTGGCCAATGTGGGCAAGTTGGGCCTAAGGGCTTGTCTCCACACTGTATCACGCTATGACTCTGACTCTGTGACAGACATACATCACTGTTTTAAATAAGATTTGTTCTATTGACAAACAGCCAAAGTCACACTGATAGATAATTATTCCTATTGGTTTATTAAGTCACAATTAAATATCATGAATCTCTCGGCTGATGGATGTCAGAGTCGCTGAACTGTAGTCATTTATAGAACATTAAAACATAGAAAGTACCTCCACAATGAACGGCCCTTCAGCCCCACAATGCCCGTGCCGAACACGATGCCTGTCAGGATAGTCAAAGTGAGTCTCAGAGCAGCATATATCCATTTTGTCCAGAGATCCTGCTTGACCCATTGAGTTACTCCAGCATTTTGTTTCGATCTTTGGTATAAACCAGCATCTGCTGTTCATTTTTATTAGCCAAAGTGAATTCCTGAGATACATACACACACACAAAAAAAAAACAATCATAATGCAAAACCTCAAAACCAATACCCCAAGTCTATGTAGTTTAGAGCTTATTTGAGGTTGTGGTGTTTCATAGTCTGATGGCTGTAGGGAAGAAGCTGCTCCTGAACCTGGATGTTACAGTTTTCAAGCGCCTATATATTCTTCCTGATGGCAGGAATGGAATGAAATCATGGCCAGGGTGGTGTGGGGAGCCTCTGATGATGCTGGCTGCCTTTCAGAGGCAGCGACTCTTGTAAATACCTTCAATGGTGGAAATGTCAGAAGCCGTGATAAAGTGGGCTGTGTTTGCCATCTTTTGCCGCCTTCTTTGCTCCTGGGCGTTCAAGTTGCCAACCAGCAGGATGGATGAGTTAAATGCTGAATTAAGGAAGCAAGGGGTTGGCGATAACTTGACCTCATCGGGGGAGCTGCTGTAGAGATGGTCGACAAGTTCATCGTCATCCTGATCAGTTCTCCTCTCTCTGATGAGAGTTCTGCAACACGCTCTTGAGCTGCTCCCCCTCCACACACAGGCATTTAATGCTCTAGGAAAACTCCCCGAAGGTGCTTTTTTTTTTTTTTTTTTAAGCACATTCCGCGTAAGTTTAATGTTGTCAGAAGGTAGATAAAAATGCTGGAGAAACTCAGCGGGTCAGGCAGCATCTATGGAGCAAAGGAATAGGTGACATTTCGGGTCGAGACCCTTCTTCAGACAATGTTGTCTGGGTGTTTTGCCTAAAGATAGGCACTAACACCACTGAAAATTACACTATTGAATATAGAGAATCCATATGTGATGAATTTATAGCGAATGTATGAACCTTCTGAATTTTGTATTCGGCAGGGCAGTACTCTGCAGACCGCCAACTTGTACAATTTTACATTTTTATCGTCAATTATTCAAGCCAATTAACCTACAAACCTGTACGTCTTTAGAGTGCGGGAGGAAACCGAAGATGTCGGAGATAACCTACGCAGATCACGGGGAGAATGTACAAACTCCATACAGACAGCACCTGTAGTCGGGGATCTCGAACCAGGGTCTCTGGCGCTGCATTTTGCTATAAGGCAGCAACTCTACCGCTGTGCCCCCATGACCGCCATGATGAAGAGCTTTTTGTTTTGTATGTATTTTTTATGCTGATCAGAGTTTATTTAGGAGGGCAGACTCAATGTGTGTTTAGTAGCAGATGCTTTTGTAGCCTTGAAATTATAATGTATATAACTATATAATATCAATTAGCATGATATATGATGTATAATATTTGATATAATAGTAAGATTAAATGAGAACCTACCAGTTTGAAGTTTGATCTTGATTTTATGAGGAGTTACGTTGGTGATTACGTGAAGAAGGCCCGCCAGGCCGCATGCGCAGCAAACTTCAAAGCAGCGGTAATGAAAATCTCAAATAATATAACAACATCGAAGGTAAACACAGTAAGATCAGTGACTCGAGAACTACCAGATTATCTTCATGAGAGAGGGTTGGGCGTGGTGGGCACCTAATCACCAACGCAACTCCTCATAAAATCAAGATCAAACTTCAAACTGGTAAGTTCTCGTTTAATCTTACTATTTTACTTCAGAGTCACGTGAGTGATTCCGTGAAGAGTTCAAAGCTTTGTGATTTCATGCCGCAGAATTACAATCCTCGGAATCCACTGCATTTGATTGACTCGAAAGAAAGAAATAAATGCACTAGTAATAACATTGTATTCAATGTAATGATAGAGTTTATTTAACAATGTAAACAAACAACAGTACCCCTAAAATTTAGATACTTAAAATGTCATTGGCAAACAGCCCTGGATTGACAATTGGCCGATGATAAAAATTCTGAAACATCAGCTCATTTGCCCATCCGACGGCTGCTAAAATTTGGTCGAAGGACACATCCCTCCCTTTGGCCGCCAACATAGCTGCTGCCCTAGTATAATGAGATGTAAACACACTCTCTAAATGATATAATGACGTTGATGCTGACCTGGTGGAATGAGACATAAAATCGTCAATGTTAATACCTGTTGCAGCTGTTAGGTACTTACCCCCCCCTCCGGTGAATGCTATGTACTTAACTCTTTTGTTTCTCTCCTGAGTGCAGGCCCCGTGGCTGGGAGTCATGAATCAAGGGGTTAAGGGCTCCTGTACCCAATTGGCCAAGCTGCGTCAGGTGATGGGTGACTCATCGGAAGCTTAAATACCAGAATCTTCCAGAATTCTCTCTCTCTTCATCGACCCTGACTCATGAACAGACGGTGGTTTGAACTGCAGGAGGCCTGGCCACATGGCATAGAACTTTGTGTATTATTAGCTACATTTGTCAATTAATATTGAATTGGGATGGATAAGGGCTGACCTGAGGGTTTTCGTGTATTTTGTTTCAGGGTTATTTCCATTTAGGCAGGTTAGAGACTCTAGTTCGATGGCCCATTGCGAGGCTGGCTGGAGCACTGTTATATTTGTTTATTAGTTTATTCTTGTCCTTGACTGGGTTGTTTGAATCAGGTTTGAGTTTTAATTAAATAAAAGACTATTTCCTTGAACTTGAGCCTGGTTTTTTGACTATGTTACACGGCTCTGAAGTACCTGCTTTCAGGAGTCGTAACAGCAGCCACCTTGAAATAGTCTGAACCGACCTTCTCTTGTGTAATTGTTTATTTACTAATACACAGTGCTGAATGCATACTTCTAAGGATTCTGGTGGCCTTGATAACATAAAAATTAGACCGTGGGATATTCGAAATGATCTTAAAAATCATGCCAGCCCTTGTCTGCTCTGCTAGTGTGCACCAGAATGTAAAATGTAATGGCATGAACAGCCAATTCCATCCTGTCCAGCCACAGCGTTTGCAATGTTTTGCCGTCATTGTGCTGATATTAGAGTCATGACTAGGGATGTAGCTGGAACCCCTTGGTGAAGTAATGTTTACACATTTACAATAACCAACTGCATAATCTTGTGATGTGAGTACTTGTATCAAGATCTTTTTAACAACTTGATATCCGGGTTGGATCCGACAATGTAGTTCCCTTATGTTACAGCTGTAATTTCTCTATAACTGAACTACTGTCAATATCACTTAAAATGAACTGGAAATGTCAGTAATTTGTATCATATCAAATGTATCATTAATATTTAACAAACATTTCTGATCCCCTCAATAGAGATGTACTGCTTTTTTGGATGCTATCCATGCATACTGCAGTGAACACCCTCATGGCTAAATGTGACAACCTGAGGCATAAGTCAATCCATTGAAAATGTGTAAGTCAATAATCGTTTTACCGTGCAAAGACCAGCCTCCTGAACCACAGTTTAAAACAGCAAGTTCTTGCTTTTTGGCATAAGTGTATACCATTGTGCCATAATGCCTGATAAAGCAGGCAACATGGATGCTTGGCCAGTCCAATAGTACGAATCCAAACGAGGTCTTGCTGACTGTTTTAAGACCCAGCTAATGAGGAAGACATAAAGTCCATTCCTCCTATTGAAGCGAGAATGTATTTCTCCACACTGTTGTGTCACATATTTTTGCAAACAGTGAAACATGCATAAACATGACGAACATTTGATGAAGTATTGAATCATGCTTTCATCATACTTTGAGATCCAACACTTATTCTGTGTCATCATCAATCTAAACTGGACAATACACCAGTGGCAAGGAGATTAATTACAGGATATTCTTCCTAATTACCATGAGACTAACATATGTCACCATTGTAGAGTAACAACTTAAAGTTGTGCATGAAGAATATGTATATTCACTTAAAACCTTACTCAACAGTGCATTTTTAGTGTAGTATAATTTAGTTGGATACTAACAACTGAAGAATTGGTAACATGCGATCTCCAATACCTCAGAGTAGGTGATGGTATTTGGAACTTCTTATCTAGAGTTCTAAACATCAGTTCATAATAACTGAATTAACCAACCACACTACTGCAGCGAGTTTCAAGTTCAAGTTCAATGATTTATTTTCATATTTAGCAATGCTAAATACTGTTTCTTCGTCATAGTGGCCGATAATAGGTTCAGCTGATAACAGCACAAAGTTGTTAACAATGCTCTAATTGCTACGACACCATATCAGTTCCTTGATTTGTTCAGCTGCAACACAGCTGCATTATTGCCAATTACTCTTAATGAAATAACTCCAATCCCTTGCCATAAAACAGACACAAATTAAAATAATTAAAGGTAAATCCCAATGACCATGGAGTTTATCCCATCCATACTGTTATAGTACCCTTATATTATCTTAGATAACCTTTGTAATAGGGATTTGTGTAACATGTAATCTTCTTACATTATAAATCTGTTGTTGTCAGGAAATAAGTTTTATATTTGGAAAGTTCATATGCCACTCCAGCCTTAACACATGGGTGGTTTGCATGAGAACTTTTGTCCAATATCCAACCTTGGCCATAATCCAAACCCTTAGTGTGTTGTACAAAACAAATGTAGATACTACAACTTGTGAATGGTGCACTACCCATTTTGGAAGTGCTCAGGATTTCTGAGCTATCGTGCTGCTCAATTGCAGTGAACCGCTACTGCCGATGAACACCTGGGGTGTGTTTCTGAACGATAACTTAGCCCGTCATCGCCTAATTGAATCGTCTGCCAGGCTTCTCTGTAGAAAAGACCTACCTGAATAACAGATTCAGCGGTTGCCTCTCACATCCCCAGAAGAAGCATTGTTCACTGCCGGCACATATGTGCTTGAGTATGTTTTAATGACATCTTAGAGCCCGGAGTCATCTTGACCTTTTGCTCTTCCCTCCTCAGAGAGGGTGATTCATAGGCAACACTAACAGGCATTGCTGCAGGCCGCAGGATACAAATATGGATACAATCCATTGGCCTTAACCCAATAGAATATTCTACTGGAATGGAACTTTGTTGTCAGGAAAAATTCCTCCGACACGTGCCCTTCATTTCTTGGGGCATGCCGTGAGACTCAGTGTCAGTAGGATACTGACCCATCTTAGTCTCTGCCTCCGAGAGGGAGACCTGCAACATTGCTATATTTGGGATAGTCGTTTTCAACGCACTATCCAGCCCCGGTGAGGAATTCATCCCCCAACTCCGTGGGCCTTGCTCTCTAGCCCCGGTGGAGAATCATCTCCCGACTCCGTGGGCGAGCAGATATGTGTGAATTTAAGCAACTCTGTCCCAAGCGTTGCTGGTGCCGCTTCGTAAAGTCCGGCGGTTTTTGACATGAAACAGCCTTGCATCAGGCACTCCTGGTACGGCTCTTCCGTAGGCCGACACTTCACACATAAAGCAGCCCAGTCAGGTGCTGCTAGCACACCTCTCCTGTAGGCCGGTAATGTTACAAGTGAACAGCCCTGAGACGGCTCTCCCGTAGACCGGTACTTATATACATGAAGCGGCCTTGTCAGGTGCTGCTGGCGCGGCCTGTCCCATAGGCCCACGCAATTGCGGTGTAACCTCACTAAAACAACATTCTGAATGTACAGTTTATCTGAGAAGGGAAAAATAATTCATTGCAAACACGTGCTTAAACAATTTACTTTAGTTTTTAAACCCTTATAGCCCGACTCACCCGAGTCAAAAATAGGGCTAAATGAGTCCCAGTCATTCCTTACCTGGCTACCAACATCTGTGAGCCACTGACCCCACTGTTAGTGACTCCAGTGTTGCTTCCTTGCCGTTCCAACGGCAAACCATAGGCTGGAGTTGCTGACCCTTCTGTCAGTGATTTTTCCAAAATAAATTATTGGTTTAACTGCCTTTTTGCAGGCTGGGAGCTGCTGACCCCCCCTGTCAGCGACTCTGTTTTAATTCTTGCCGTTAAAACGGCATTCCTGCAGTCAGTGAGCCGCTGACTAACTATCAGTGACTCTGTTTAAATTTCTAGCAATAAAACAGCATTTCTGTAGTCTGTGAGCCTCTGACTATCAGCGACTCTGTTTAAATTTCTAGCCATTAAAACGGCATTTCTGCAGTCTGTGAGTCGCTGACTATACTGTCTGCGGCTCCTAATCCGATCAATTTAATCGGGTTCTGCATTTGTGGTCGGAATGGGGTTTCCCCACGGTCCAACCGGCAAGTTGTCGGGCAGCAAGACTGGCAGGAAAAAAACTTTTGTAAAAAGAGGCTCCTGCCTGAAACCTGGTAAGTAAAAACCAAACGTACCTTAAAGTTTAACTTACCACCGGCAGGAGCTCTGTCCTGCCACACTGGTGTTCCCGCCAATGCGGCTGACGTAATGCTGCTGCGCATGCGGCCTGGCGGGCCTTCTTCACGGAATCACTCACGTGACTCCGAAGTAAAATTTAAATATATATGTTATTTTACATAACATTATAGTATATGTAAAATATATTAAAATTAATTATTTTATATTATATATATAACATGTTTTGCTTTAATATAATTTATGCCACAGGCCTTTATATATAATACAATATTTTATATAAAAGTCTTGTATTAAATATATGTATATTTAATACAAAACTTTAAATACAAGATCCCCTTGCTCAAACATATATGCATACACACACACACAAATATATATATATATACACACGCGCACACATATATACATATATATGTGCATGTGTCTATATATATATATCTGGATAGATAGATAGATAGATAGATAGATAGATAGATAGATAGATAGATAGATAGATAGATAGATAGATAGATAGATAGATAGATAGATAGATAGATAGATAGATAGATAGATAGATAGATAGATAGATAGATAGATAGATAGATAGATAGAAAGATAGATAGATAGATGGATGTGTGTGGGTGTTTACATACCAGCATTCACTCTCTCTCTCTACCCCTCCCCCACCCAAGTCGCACTAGCTTCTAATTTTCACCCTACAAACTGCTTACAATGGCCTGTTTCCTTCATCTTCGTTACTTTTTAACATATCTTTCATTTATTGTTCTTTAACTCTCCACATTACCGGCTATATCTCTCATTGCAAATTAAAAACATCATAAAGTAAGGGACTTCCGGTGGCGCTATGGAGTGAGTGGAACTCGCGCCATTCAGCTCCGCTAAAAATTGCATTAAAAACGGGGTTAAAAGGGGTTAACTGAAGCTAATCACCAGAGGAGAACGGGCGTGAGCAGCTCCGGTAGCATTAAAAAGGTGCGTGACGTCATCAAGTGCGCGGCTTTAACAAGAAAATGTCGATGCATCGCTCCCCCCCCCCCCCCCACCAAGTGAAAAAGCCTGTGAAAAAGGAAGTAGGCCTCACTGGTGCCGCGGGCTCGAGTTTGAGTGCCTCCCAGGAAGGTATTTTAAAGATAGATGACCTCAAAAAAATTATTCTGGAAGAGCTAAAAAAAAATGCTGAAGGATATGGAAAAAGAATATAAAGAGGAACTAAAGACTTTAAGAAATGATATTTTGGTGTATCATGAAAATTTGAAAAAGGAGTTCAAAAAAGAAGTTATAACTACTGTAAAGACTATGATGGACGAATGGAAAGCTAAAGCGGGTACTGATTTGCAACAACAGTTGGATGACATAAACCGTAAAACTGGTGAGATGGAGTTGCTGCTGGATACCAAGTTAGTACCTATTAAAACCTCACTTAACCAACAAAATGACGTAATAAAAGAATTGACTGAATCAGCCGAGAAGCGTTTTGCCGAGAACAAGCGTTTATCAGAATTATTACACAAAATAACTGAGAAATGCATTGACTTGGAGGGACGTCAAAGGCGTCAGAATCTGCGTATTGTTGGATTGAGTGAAGGCCGAGAGGGAGATCAAGACCCTCGAAAATTTGCTGCAAAACTCCTAAAAGATATTCTGAACTTGGACCAAGAACCTCTGCTGGGCCGAGCACACAGGGCATTGAGACGTACCCCTAGGAGGGATGCTCCCCCAAGACAGATGATTGTGAAGGTGGCTTACGATCATGTTTTTGAAGGTATGATGAAGATATGATGAATAATACGTAAGAAAAATCTCAAATATGAGGGAAACAACATCAGTATCTTCAGAGATTACCCGGCGGAAGTGGCCAGGAGAAGATCTTTATTTACAGAAACAAGAGGTATACTGAGGACCATAAAGAAGCTGAGATATGGCCTGGCACCCGGCAACATTAAGAGTAACTTATGATAACAAGGAGCACCACTTCACCAAACATACAGAAGCTCTTGAATTCACTTGAAACATTCAGAAGAAACTGGAAGAGGAAGAAGTAGAGGAAGAAGCAGATGAATATGAACAATACTGAATACTATTGATCACTTACCTGATGATACTGCCCATCCACAGAAAAGGAGGAGGATTCACACTGAAGTAGGATCCGCAGGGAAGGAGGAGGAACAATGGACATGGACTTTATCTTGGGGTTAAGGAGGGCTGGCTGGATTATTAATAAATATAGTTTTGTATTACCTACCCCTTAAAAATGTACGTTAGCTCTCCTAATATAGTGCTATGACACTAACTATATTTGATATTAGTAGTATTATTAATTAATTATGAGGTATATAAATGTAATACCCCACCCCGACATATATAGCCCTTAAGGCAAAAACGGAGCTGGAATTATTAACATCTTTTTTTTTTCACGGATGTCCGTAGATTAATAGCCACGCTAGTGTGGCTTACACTAATACTAACTACACTAATTATAGTTGTAGTCACTTTTTTTTCCCCTTACACTTTACTAACATCACTTACTTTACTCACATTTTTTATTAATACTTTTATATTATGTATTTTATTTCATATTATATATTATATGGATTTGTTATTATATAGTTAGTTCAAAGAGACGTGTGTATAAGACAATGATACAGAAATTAAATTTCATCGATCTGATGTTTGGGTGTAGGATTGGGTTAGATGAGCTGAGACATCTACTCCATTATAAACCACCTTAATAATAACATGTATGACATAAATACTAGGATTGGGGGTGATGGAATCACCTTCTGTAGTTGGAATGTTAAGGGAATTAACGAACCAATTAAAAGAGGTAAGGTTTTAGCTCAATTAAATAGATTGAAATCTGATGTTATTTTTCTCCAAGAGACACACCTTAAAAAAGACGCGCAGTATAGATGAACAGAAAAATGGATTTCCAAAGTATATCACTCTTCCTTTAAACATAAGTCTAGAGGGGTAGCAATAATTATTCGTAAAGGCGTACCTTTTAAACAAAGCTCAATAATAGAAAATATTGAGGGTAGATATATAATAATTACAGGTGAATTACATTCTAAAAAAGTAATCCTTATGAATATATATGGTCCTAATTTTGATAACCCATTATTCTTCAAGAAAATATTTAACAATATCCCTATATCCACTCAACATAATCTAATAATTGGAGGTGATTTTAATTGTACCTTAGATAATTATTTAGATAGATCATCAATGAAAAGGAAAACCACTTCTAAGTCAAGTACACTTATAACTTATTTTATTAACACAGCAAATGTTAAGGATAGCTGGAGAACAGATCATCCATCTGGTCGAGAATACTCATTTTTTTCCCCTGTATTTGGAACCTATTCAAGGATAGACTATTTTTTAATAGATTCAAAACTAATCCCATTTACGTATGACTCATAATATCATAATATTATTATCTCGGATCATGCTCCATTAACATTTAAGATAAAATTAAAAGACATAACTATTAAAAAAACTCTAACTGGAGACTCAACCCCCCAAATATTAAATGATAAGGCTTGTTATGATTATTTGGTAAAACAGATTAAACTATTTTTTGAAACTAATGACAAACCTGGAATTTCACCATCACTGCTTTGGGATACATTTAAAGCATTTATGCGTGGTGCGATAATATCAGCACACGCATACTTTAATAAGGAAAATCGAAAGACTCAACAAAAGTTGGAAAATGAAATAAAACAATTAGATATTGAAAATGCAATATCCCCTTCAAAGGGGCTAAGTAATAAAATTGCCATCATTAAAATATAAGCTAAATAAAAATATATTCAAATCAGATTATTAAACTTTTTTCAACAGACTATAACAAGTACACTTTGAATTTGGGGATAAAAACCACAAAAACTACACTGGCACGCCAGCTTAGAAAATTAGATGAGGAGAAAATGATACATAAAATTAGATCTGAACAAGGAGAAATATTGACTTTACCAAAAGATATCAATGATACATTTTTACAATATTATCAAAATCTTTACTCATCTAAACTAGCAGGACAACCAGATGGAATGGAAACATTCCTACAAGAATGTCATATTAACAGTTTGGATCAGGAAGGTAGAGACTTGTTAAATGCTGATATATCAAGTAAAAAGATATTGAAGAATCAATTGGATCATTAAATAACGGAAAAGCCGCAGGCCCTGATGGCTTAAAGTGTTGAAATTTGATAAGAAGTTTTATGATCTGATCTCTCCACGTTTACATATAATATATAAATATGCTTATGAACAAGGAAAGTTACCAGAATCATTAAATGAATCTACAATTACACTTATCCCTAAAAGCTGATAAAGATTTGGAAGACCCTGGGTCATACAAGAGCAATAGCTCTTTTAAACACTGATCAAAAAATACTAACTAAAATTTTATCTCGGAGGCTAAGTTTAGTGATTAATAACTTAATACATCATGACCAAACAGGTTTCATCCCAAAACGCTATCATACTTATAATCTGAGACGTGTATTCAATATCATATACTCAAAAAGAGTGAATGATATTGAACTAGCTGTCATATCCTTAGATGCTGAAAAAGCATTTGACCAGGTTGAATTGCCATATTTATTTAAAATAGTGCAGAAATTTCAACTGAGGGATAGATTTTCCAAATGGGTAAAAATCATATACTCAAATCCAACTGCAAGAATATTAGCAAATCAAATGTTATCAGCAAAATGTAATCTCTTTAGGGGTTATAGACAAAGATGCCCATTATCACCATTACTATTTCCTCTGGTAATAGAACCATTAGCCAAAATGATTAGATCAGAACCAGAAATATATGGATATAATACCAAAACTACAACGAATAAAATATCTCTATACGCAGATGACATCTTAATTTATATCACAAAACCGGAGATTAGTATTCCTAATCTACTTAATGTTATAACTAAGTTTGGCACATTTTCTGGGTATAGAATTAACTGGAATAAAAGTGAAATTATGCCTATAACTGGAATAAAATTAAATATACTAGAACAATTCCCACTTAAAATAGTCACGGACAAATTTAAATATCTAGGAATTAATGTATCTAAATCGTATAACTGTCTATTTAAATATAATTACCCTCAATTGTTAAATAAACTAAAAAAAAATATTTTATATTTGAAAACACTACCTATTTCAATGATCGGTAGAATAAATGCTATAAAAATGATTTTTTTGCCACAATTGTTATATTTATTTCAAGCCATCCCTATATATCTCCCTAAAATGTTTTTTTTTTTAAAAATAGATACTTTGGTTAATAGTTTTTATTTGGGGACTATAAAAATCATCGAATAAGTAAAAAACATCTATGTAAATCTAAAATAAATGGTGGACTAGCACTACCAAATTTCTTATATTATTTCTGGGCAGTTCAGATTAAAAATATGAATTTTTGGTTGGTAAATTTAGATTATGAGCCAAACTGGCTAAAGATGGAAAAGGAAGACTGTTTGCCTTTTGATGTAGGTTCGATTCTTTTTGGACCAAGGGAAGTACAAAAAAAAACGTATGGTGACAACCCTATAATTCATAGGAATAGACGTATTTGGAAACAAATAGTTAAGACCCTACATATGGATAATTTGTCACTTGGTTTGCCAATTATGAATAATCCTTTGTTTAAGCCCTCTGTATTGGACAAGGGGTTTAGACACTGGAATGATTTAGGAATTAAAAGGATAGAACACCTTTACAAGAAAGAAACATTTCTTTCATTTCAAGAGTTACAGGATATCTATGGATTGCAGTCAAATAACATATTTAGGTATTTACAAATTAGAAACTATATTAAGTCAAATACGCAAGACTATAAAAATAGAAAACCAGGATTATTAGATGAATTGTTTAATAAACACCCAAATACAGAAAAATTAATAGCGTATATATACAATGCTATCTTGGATAGGGAAATCCCAACTTCGGAAATATATCGACAAACATGGGAAAATGAAATAGGTTTATCTATAACGAAGGAAACTTGGGAAGAAAGCCTACAATGTATACATCATTGCTCATTAAATGCTAGACATATATTGATACAATTTAAGGTTATACACAGATTACATTATTCAAAAACGAAATTAAATAGAATTTATCCTAACATTTCTTCTATTTGTGATAAATGTCAGAACTTGGAAGCTAACTTAACATATAGTTTTGTAACATGTATAAAACTCAACTATTATTGGACAGAAATCTTTAGAGTTATCTCTGAAGTTCTTAAAATTAAACTGGACCCAGATCCAAAATTAATAATATTAGGAGTTCCGGATTCGAATCTAATATTAACAGTAAACCAAAGAAATTTCTTGGATTACTGTTTGATAATAGGGAAAAAAATTAATATTGAAATTTTGGAAGGGAACATTATCCCCCACAATTAAAATGTGGACTGTGGAAATGTTGGAGACATTGTATTTGGAAAGAATCAGATTTGTCCTAATGGACAAATACGAACTCTTTGAACAGATTGGTTCTCCATATTACAGAATATTTGAAGGGGTAGCTGTTCTTGGCATCACAACTCAATGGGTACCCGGCAGGATTAGATGAAAATAATTCTTTTTTTTTTGGATTTGTATGCATGTCTCTATTGATATCGTTATTTGAAATTGTGTTATTTACTATTAAGATGAATAATATATACTATAATCTTTTTTTTCTTTTTTTCTTTTGTTTTCTCTTCTCTTTCTCTCTCTCTATATAATCAAAATTATTATTTAATCACCACTCTTACTGATTAAAATCTATTCATTTATTTTTCTACTTTGTAAAAAATAGAAGTTTATAAGAATTATTTGTAACATCCGTATACTTATTGCAATAAGTTGGTTGTGTATTTGAAAAGTTGTTATACTGTTGTTATGATGGATTACTTCTAATAAAAATATTATTTAAAAAAATAAAAACATCACAAAGTACATATAAAACCTTAGTATATCACTTATAAAAGCATCATAAATTATATATTGAAAAAAACACAATACATGAATTAAAATCCAGAATAAAAAGAATGATCAATGTCCTATATACTAATGAAAATTACACGCACACACACACACACATATATATATTTATATGTTTGATACGTGTATATATATGTTGTAAATACATGTTTTTAAGGGTGTTTTGCCTAACGATAGGCGCTACCACCGCTGAGAACGACACTATTTGATATTGGAAGAATTCATGAAGAGTTGTGTAGAATACTAACACGCACACATAGCATATATATATATGTGTGTGAACGCCACAATGCTCATTCATCATTTTGTTATATATATATAAAGTAACGGCCTGGTGAATGGGCATTGTGGTGCTGTGAGATCGAGGGCGGTGAGAAGACATAGCCCTCCCACTGTAAGACAAGCCAGGAGCGGTAGACGTGTGCCTCCCGCACTCACACACCCACACAGACAAGGCTCGCTTTGTGTGGCCAGGCGGCGAGGAGAGCATCGCATCTCCACTCAACGGCACAACAGCCCTCTTTGCATCATGGATGCAGTGAAGTTTTTTTCTTGCATGCGGCAGAGATAACCTCCTCCGAGCCGAGCCGAGCCGAGCTGAGCTGAGCGTGGAACACACTGTATTGTCCTTAGCAATGCGCCGAGGGAGAGGAAGTGTAAGAGAAATCATTATTTTGTGATTCGCACAGCAGCGACTTGCCGGGGCTGGAGTATTTCAGCTTTAAAGCACTCCAAATGCTGCATTGTTATAAGCTCTCTGATTGTCTGCATCCCCAGCGAGCCGGAGGACCATGTGAAGCAGGTCGGGACCCACTGCATCCGCCCGCTCCCACCAAGCATGCAGCCGCGCCGGCTGTGCCCCCGCTCCCGGCTCTCGCTGGCGGTAGCCCTGTGTGTCTTTGTCCTGTGCTGGCTCTACGTCTATCCAGTTTACAGGATCCCGGACGAGAAGGAGATCGTCAGCGAGATCCTGCGCCAGGGGAGGTGGAAGCGAAACCAGACAGCCATCGCTGGTTTCAGGTAGGAAAGGGAGAGAGGGAGAGAGGGGTGGACAATTGTAGGGGAATGTAACGCTACCGCGGGCGGAGGGAAAGGGGTTGTGAGCCAGTGAAAAAAATCACAGCGGAAATCTCTTGTCGTATTGAATACAATATTCTCCTTTACTGCATTACTTACATCAAGACCTTCTTGCTGCATTTAACACAGGAGCCCCCTTACTTCATTTAATACAACACCCCCTTTATTGCGTTTAATATATGGCCTCCTTGCTCATTAGTACGCCCCCCCCCCCCCCCCCAATGATCAATTTAATACAAGACCCCCTTGCTCTGTTTCACCCAAGACCCGCTTGCTGCAGTTAGTACAAGCCCCCCTCTACTGCATTGCATGCAGCCAGGAGCAATGTCCTTTCCACACGCAACATCACAGGCACAGCTCCATTGTAAAGACACACCCACACACACTGATACATTCACAAACCGGTCTCTTTATTTAACCGTGCATCTAATGTGCAGATATGCACAGGAACATCCCAATTCAAAGATTTCTATTTATATGAAATATCAAATAAAGCCACGTATTGATATATTTTTGAATATCGAAATGCAAGTATTCATACATGTTACACACACATACTAAAAAAAACCCAGATGTGTGATATGTATGTATACACACACGGATTCAAAGATTCCTCCGTCTATGGTAGACACAAAGTGCTGGAGTAACTCAGCGGGACAGGCAGCATATCTGGAGAGAAGGAATGGGTGAATGGGTAAACCCCTCTTCAGACTTCTGCACATTTTATGCGCTAACCACTATCTGCAATTCTTTCCCACACATTTCCTTTATGTGTATGTGTACATGCAAATTCAAAATTATAGTTGGATATTTTGAATCATCACATACACATATAAACAAATAAATCTTTGAATCGGTATAAGTGCATTATCATATTTTGTATATGATTTGTGTAATTGTAGATTTATGATATGATTCAAAATATCCATATATAATAAATGAATGTTTTTGAATTTTCATACAGACAGAAATCTTTCAATCCAAAATGGTCATTTATGAAAAAATGTGATATCTGAATAGTATACGAATTATGTTAAATATGTATACCATCAAATATTCATTCATTCATTCATTCATTCATCATCATTGAAAACATTAGCGACGCTGTGGTGCTGGTTTCCGACGCCAATTTATAGAATCATGTATTTGTACCCGTGTGCACAATACACGTGAATGTGCAGCGCAGGCAGGGGGAAGGTGTAGGTCGAATCTAACGTCGTTACAGCGACCAGCTCCCTGCACACATTCTTCTCGAGGTGTAAGTTGTTTACTCCACCCGCTGATGAAGCAGCAAAACCAGCAGGGCACATAGTTCTGAGGCAGCAGTGGTGTAACTAGAAGAGGATCTGATCTTCCTGTGCCTCATCTCGAAGACCGTGGAGAGTAATTCACTTCAGTTTTGTAAGTGATTCTACGCGAGCGCTTCTAATCGTGGTCCATTGCTT